>JAOBRD020427278.1:0-18770 GCA_027575215.2 Hydrozoanthus sils | reverse complement strand
AACAATCTTTATCTTCTCAAATTTCGAGCACAAGCATGAAAAGTTCAAGAGAAACGTCCCACTCTCTACTCAAACGCAGGAATCCAAGATGGCTGCCATATCGAAAAATGCAGGAAGAGGCGCGCAAAGCACTATGGGATTTTTGACCGCTGATCTTTCGTAATGCTCAAACTTTTAAAAAAATCTGTCTTAATAAATGAAAAGCTCAGGTTGCATAACTGTAATTGCTTTTATAAAGCTTCGAATCGGTCAGAAGCATTTCGAAGGGAGATATTCTCATTGTCCGACATTTCCTTTGTCAACGAAGCATCGATATCCGAGGTTTGGCCGGCAGCCGAAAACGAAAGCTACATTTGTTAAACAGAATGGAGGAAACTTTCTTATTACTTATAAATAAGTAAAACGTCGTCGAATGTATGAAGATGACGAGTGGTAATGACAAAGAAACGTATAAAAACACCACTTTACGGCGAGGACTTCGGTGGTCGACCGGGTTAGGAAACGTGTAACGTAAGTAAATATCGCATGTTCGAAGTTTTTTTGTTAATGATGTAAATAAGAATTTAGAAAATAAAGCAAATAAAGCGTAAAGCAGAAACATTACCCAAGGATAGTTTTTTTTAAAAATTTCTTGATAATAACGACACTAAATGTAGAACGATACAATAGCTGCCAACTGACCACTACGCTAAAAATGCTGGTCGATGGCAAATGCAAGAAATTTAATGTTTTAACAACTGTCAAAAGTACAAAATTACACTAACAAGTTTACAAAAAGTTGATTCTCTCCTTAATCCTGAATACAGTAAATAATTATTCAATGAAAACCCGAACAACTAAATTGAAATTTTATCCCAACTGAAGCGTTTATGGTTGATTTCGGCAGCATGACAACAGCCTGACAGCCATAAGTTTGCCCCAAGAAATCGGAATTTTCGCAGCACTGAAAGCGCTTAAGGCAAAACAAAAAACATACGATTTTCCCCTCACATTTTCTGTACAGCAATAATTTTTTTAAAAATCGAAACGGTTTTGCTGTTCAAAAGTTTCCACAAGCCGAAATTGAAAATATTTCGGCGAGCCCCACTTTACACTGTTTGGACGAAACTCTGCAAGTTTTGGTGTGCACCAAAAGCTCATTTTCCCGCCAATAATTACTGTAATTAATTTTAATGTCTTTCTTAAGTGTTAAAGCATTAAAAAAGGCGGCAAAAAGACCTGTATTTCAATAAACAATGCATAGATTCCTAATTAGTATCCAGTCCCTCAAGGAGGTATCAAAAATTGCTACCGAATGGTGCGCGGTTTTTGAAGCTTTTTTGGCCACCGTGAAATTTCTCAAATCCTGTCGCCCAGTCAAAGTAATGGGGAATAAACACTGCAAATCATTATGAATTACCGTAATAAGGCAAAAACAATTTTATATCTCGGAAGCAATAACATTAGTTTGTAAGACCTGTGGCCCGCCAAAACAGTTGGATATATGCACTGCACATGAGGCATGAGTGAGAAAATGTATTGTAGTAGAAAGATCAAGATGCACAAGATTGTCAAGACGGTAAACTCCATCAGCCCGATCTTACAATTTACAGGAGATTGCCAAGGGGCAAATGGTGACCACAAACTCCCGATACTGGACATTAGTTGCTGGGTTGTGAACAATCAAATCCTTTTACGAACACCAAAGCAAACCGATTGCATCCAATCAGTACTGATAATGCATAAAAGTGCAATATTGGAACGGGTAAAGAGAGCAACTACACAAATGGCGATTTGGATATTAGAGAATACCGCGTAAAACTAGCATGGGCCAGAAAAGCACTGCTGTCATCCAAATTAAGTCTGCGGATGAAACAATACAATGCAAGGTTCAGAAAGAACATCATTCAATCGGCGTTGAAGCGTTAGCATAAATGATTAGAACAAGACAGGAACGGAGGAAGGCCATTCCACTGCGAAAAGAACTGGGGAAGAGATGAGAGGAGAAGAGTGAAAAAGAGGAAGAAGAAGACCTAGTCACATAGCGAAGAGCAATGGCAACACGACCAACGAGTTCCCTATATATATATTCTGCCCCGCCACTCCAAAAAGCACTCTGGCTACCTGATGGAAAAAGATAACTGTAGAGATCATAAAGCAAAGCAACGGATTTGTAAAACCTTTGGAAATCTTTTAATATATGTTTCGTTTTGTTCCACTTAATATTGTTGCCATGGCAACCTCAATGTTAAAGGCCGCGTTTTTGCATTTTCAAAATCATCTTGTTTAAGATGCTTAAGTACAACGCAATAACAATTTTGGAAGTGTATACTAATAAGAACTTAACAGTCCAAGGTTTGTTTTCAAAATTTGCAGCAAACATGCCAATCAACTTTTAAAACAATGCATTGTGGGTAGTTTTTATTTTTTCAAAATTTTTATTTTTTTTTACAATTCTTTTTAACCTGCGTGTAAAGTTTCGTTTGTAAATAATATGCTAGGGTAGAAATTTATTCAGAAATTTAATTCAGAACCATTTAGATCAGCTTTATTCACTGTTGTAGCTATCTACGAAAACATAAAAGAAACACGTTATGTATGACGTCATCAATACGTCACAAAGAAATTTTTATGGTTATAACATTTCTTTATTGAAAGGATGTTGCAATTAAAGTTAGCAAAACACATTCTTTCATGTTGTTGATAAATATCTTAGTTCTAGATCTGTACTAAATATAACAAAAAATATGAGTCTAAACATCTTCGATGACGTCATTAGTAATTTATCTCACCTAACTGCAAAAATTGGTAATTCTCATGGTGATTACCATTTGTGCCAAAAATCATCACTCTAGGATGAATAGGTTTTGGTCTCAAAGAATCAAAAGTTTAAAATTGAAAGTATACAAAAAAATCAAAGATAAAAGACTAAATATAAAAATCAAAATCAAAGACCTAAAACTGCTTCGGTTTATCAGCCACAAAATCAATTGTTAAACCTCAAAACTATGATCCGAAACTTGACAGAGAAACAATGCCGCAAGAAAAATTAAAAAAACATGCATGATACATTTTTCTCACCAATCTGTCTTGTTAATGGGTCCTGGAAAATTCTTGTTGCTTCGTAGCTGTACATTGCAAAGTCCTTGATAACTAAGTGATTTTTGCTGTGTAACAGATTACTTATACAAATTTAATACTAACTTCCCCATATTAGGCCGGCACTTTTCTCCGGTTTCCATAGCGTTGAGCAGATGAGAGTCTTTGACTCCCCCTGGGATCCATCGCAGGTTAGCTCCCAGCAGAACTGGTAATCGTAAATTCAGCTGAGTCGGCTGGAACAAGTCAGGTAAAGTGACTTGCTAAGGACACAACAAAGTGGTCTGGCCGGGACTCGAACTGGCGATCATCGAATATATACGTTAACCTCTCGGCCACTTCGCCGCATAGACGCATCATAAAATGATCTATACGTCAATTTGCAAAGTTAGTGTGGCTTTCTGACACTTCTAGTATCAAATAGTTAGAACTTAAATTTTGGAGTTCAGTTATATGTCTCTGGAATACAACAAAAGTTGAAAACAACACGTGACCAACGTACCTGAGCTCATTGACGGGTACTGCAACAAGAGTAGAACTGACAAAACTATCGACTGCATTTTCATTCTGAAAAGTTAAGAAATCGATATTTTAGTTTAGAACAAAGACGAAACGTGGTTCATTAGCTATCCTGTTGACAAGTGTTATTATCTATATATATCGGTACATGAAATAAAAACCAAATATAGCCTGCAAGACATAAACAGTTCAACCCCGATAACTCAGACCTTCGCCAACCCGAATCCCCCGCTAACTTGGACCAATCATGATTTTCCATGTATTTACTGTAACTTTAACCTCTATAACTCGAAACCTTGATGATTCAAAGAAACTACAATTTCCTTTGGCAAATCGAGTAACCGGGTCTCAAACACATGCATAGTATCTAAATTTATTTCATCTCAATGCCAGTTTTGTAAAAACACACCTTTATAAAGTTACACTCACAAAATCACAAACAAGAATTCTAATCTGGGTTGGATCAAAGTTTGCAACCTTTTGATGGCTATGATTACAAATTTGGTTTATTCTAATTATTTTCATAGCAGCGGCTGTTCAAGACAAATACAATGCAAACCAGTAGAAAGGTACTAAGCCAAAGACCTTATTTACTATTATGAAAACAAAATTGTTTCATGCTTCTGGTCACTAACTGACTTCAAATTGATGATCGATTAATATTAATGGCTGTCATAACTTTTTCGAAATTTATTCAGATTTCACGAAAAGGGGGCGGAGTTGTCCTTTTATACAGGAGGTTACACTTTAAGAGAACAATCTACAGAAAATTTTCCCAATCCATTTACTTTTAAAAAGAAAACTTAAGCTTTTTTTTATGTTCACAAAGTGTAACTCGGTTATAAGAGAAAGCAAACGAGCCACACACGTACACGATTGAAAAGGCCGCTTGTCGCACCATCTTGATAATTCACATATCTTGCCTGTCGTATCTGTTACATTTATAGTTGCTGCTTTACTCTGATATAAAATATCATTTTAAAAACCAACTGTAATTTGAACTATTGCTTACAGTTCAACTTGGCTTGCTCAATGTTCTGTTTTTTGGCCAATCAGTGGAAGTGATTCGAACAAAATTGTGTCTTTTACCGATAAACTTTTGAAAACTATTTTTTTTCAACAACTTATCGTTTATAACAACTTCACCTACGATGGATTCATAAGCTCTGCTGAATCGGTAGTTCAACCAATTTGAAATAAAAGTTTTATTTTTCTGTAAAAGCGAGTTTGGAGTTAATTCAAATTTAAAATATTAGCGGGAGGAACTTGCCTTTACAAAGTCATGAGTGTTCGTGATTGGTTTTTGAGTTTCACTGCTGGATGTTTTTAGGTGACCGAATTTTAACGTCTGCTTGATTGGGCGTAAAAGATCTTCCGTGAAAGTATTGGTTCGTTGTGATCCAATAAGACAATCCGATTATGAACTTTAGCACAGGTACCCAGCTTGAAACTCCCAATTTGGCTTTAAGACGTCTATACGTGTAACAGTTTTGATTGTCCTCTGCGGTGAAACTTTGTCTTAGAGAACCAATATTTTGTGTTGTAGAGGAATGTTATTGAGACCCCATGAGCCCCTGCGAGCACTTTTGGACATCCGCCATCTTAGTTATACTCGTGGAATCGCTTAGCTTGTATTTAGCCCGTCTTCATAGTCCCTGGCTTTCGTGACAACTTGAGAGAAAGTCAGAGCAGCGAAGTTATGACGTGCGTTAATGTCACTCCGAAAGGGTTTGAAACTTTCGTTCAGGCCAATAACAAAAATTTGACGTTGGAGACGGTCAGCCGCTTCGGCTGGAAAATCACATCTCAAATAATGCAAACGTACCTAAGTGTGCCAACCCTGGATGGGCATTCCATGCTCCTGAGTGAGCGAACGAAGGAAAGCGATGCGTGGCTTGAATAATAGGCCTTTCCTCCCAGGTAATGTTTGGTTAGCTCGAGCAGCCACTTAGCTGGATTTACCTTTTGTTCTTCCGGTATTTGAGTATCAATAGTTGTTGTTAGAACGTCCCATTCTGATAGGGGAAATGCTCGTCCTAAGGCTGCTAAAACCTTTGGTCGTTTTGCTGCTATCCAGTAATCGGCACTGTTTTGTTCCTTCTCTGGATCGACGAGGTCATGAATGATACAGTAGTCATGGAAATTTGAATGATCGGCGTCGGTCTGGGGCCGTGGCATCAAAGAATGGACGGTCGTGGTCCTTGTGCATGTTTTTAAATTATAAAACCACTTCTAGCACCATTTAATAAGTAGACAAAGAGGTCTAAACAAGCTAAGCGATTCCACGAGTATAACTAAGAAGGCGGATGTCCAAAAATGCCCGCTGGGGCTCATGGGATCTCAGTACCAGTCCTCTACAACACAACAAGTACCTGCTTCGAATCTTTTCATAGAAAGACACCACCTCTTTAAGAAACAGTACCAGCGCGTCAGTGAGATTTTGTCGTGTATACGATGGATTAGTTTTACCCTGGATTTCAGCCGGACTATTCAGTACGCCAGGTTTTAGACGGATTAATTTTCTCCCTTGATTTGAGCCGGGCTATTTTAACCCGGGTTTTAAATGGGTTAATTTTCCCCCTGGGTTTTGAGCCGAGCTATTTTACCCCAGGTTTTAGACAGATTAGTTTTGCCCTGGATTTGAGTTGGGCTATTTTACCGCGGGTTTTACCCTAGCCTGAAGCAGACAGAGCTAGTTTGAGGGTAGAGGAGTGACCCCTGGATATGGACCGAACCACTCGAAAGTATTTAATTTTTTGGCAAGTGTGCGTACTTAAAAAACAGGCGATTTTATCACTCAGCTGAAGAGTTGGTAAAGTTTTCTTATTTAATAACTTAGGTTTGTTTTTTTTTTATTTAGAAAATTACAATAGTAATTTAGCTCTTTGCTGAAAATCCATTAAAAAATACGAGGAAAAACCTTCACTGCGCTTAGTGGCAGTATTAAAAAAATCTTGTGATATTAAAATCTCCTTGTTCCTATAATTTTATGGAGTTTTCTTACTTCGTTGAAAAAGTTGTTGAAAGAGCAAAGCATATTCTTTCTTCGACCGTGTTATTTCTGTTCTTGAACAGGATATGGCCCGAATGTACATTTGCATACAAAAACCTTTAACAGAATGTTTCTTTTTCAGATAAAACATCAAAAAAGAAAGATAAAATCATGGATTCATTGAAACTTTAGGTAAAACAGTCATATGCTATATAGTTAGTATTTAGTGGTTTGTTAGTTGTTGTCAGTTGTCGAAGAAAAATGGAAGGAGCTGTGTCCCCCTAGAATTTAGTCTAACACCCAATGTACTGGGGTTTTAGATCATACGATAGTTATTTCTAACAGTAATAGCAATGGAGCTGTAGTGTTGTCACTTACTTTACTGGAAGAATCACAGTTTGTTGCTCTCGGTTCTTTACCTATGAATGAGGCAAGCTCTACTGAATCGATGATTCCGCCCGACTGAAAGTATACGATCGGATTTTTCTAGATCTGCTAAGTTGATTAAAATTTAATTGAGTAGTAGATACTTCCGCTTGTAAACAAAATCACGGGAGTTAGAGGTCGCCTTTTGTGTTCGAATGATAAATAATTCTCGTTATTTGTAAACCTTCTTGTTTCTGGGTGGCCGAATTATCACGCTTGCCTGGTTTTTCTTTTTATATTGCAAAAGGTCTGGACTGCACAAACGTTTACGAAAAATTTGAAGACATTTAGCTACACAAATATAACAAAACAAATAATTCCTGCGTTAGTTCGTAGGTATTGTCAATTGATAAAAACAAGTACGCGAGGCGTACATACATGTGGTAAGCCTTGGATTGGAAATACAACATATAGATTGGAGTGAAGCCTTCCACTTGTAACATGAAGTAATCCAAAGCAAGTTCGCCGATCTACACGGGTTCACGCCAAAAAGTTAAGAAAAATGAGCCCCGGCCAAACTTACTGGTTCTTATAAAAAGCGTGTACAGCATTCAACAAAGAACCGTTTAAACCCACACAAAGCAAAGAGAAAAATCTCTGACCTCGATGTAATTTGAACCCGCGACCTACTAATCGAAGCAGTTCAACATCTCTTACAAGTAGTGTATGGTACTCCCTATATATTGGGGTCGTAGATATGGCCGT
Source organism: Hydrozoanthus sils (assembly GCA_027575215.2). Classification (NCBI taxonomy): domain Eukaryota; kingdom Metazoa; phylum Cnidaria; class Anthozoa; order Zoantharia; family Hydrozoanthidae; genus Hydrozoanthus; species Hydrozoanthus sils. The sequence goes on along the minus strand of JAOBRD020427278.1, from coordinate 11,050 downwards.
CATATTTTTTTTAGGCGAACTTACCCTTTAGAGCACGTCCTATTACGCGCAGGCGATTATTTGCTGCAGATTGTGTTCAGCGCAACACCAGGGGACTTAGCGCCAACCCACCAGCTATTTAGGGGAAAATGTCAAAGATCAATTCGAATTTTTAGGTTAATTTTTAGAACGAAAGGTACTTTTTGGGTCGAAAATTCTTATGCTTGGTATCTTTTTAGGATATTTTGGGGACTTTTCCGACGGTCATCCCTACACTTTCAACCCTGGGGTACCCCCCCCCCCCCCCGTAGTGTATTTACATGCACATACTCCACTGAAGGACAACACTGACTAGAGCTTGGGCTTTTGGATAAAGAGCCATATACATTCGACGGGGTCGAAGAACTAAGCACGCCTCGGTTCCTCGCGCACTTCCGATATGTGCTTTCGTTTAAGCCAATAAAGTGTTGCAATGTGTAGTTCCAGAAAATATCCATAAGTACTCCCCCTATGGAAGGTTATTTTTTTACACCCCCCCTCCCCACTCCCTTGGAATTTCCGTTCCAAGGCGTATTTTGGTGCCCCCATCCCCCTGGAATTTCCAAAGTTTTGAAAGGTCGTTTTTGTTCTCCTACACCATGTTTTATCAGAAAGGGTTTCTCTTTGAAGCATAAATGCAAGTGCCAAGTTAAGCAGACTACTTTCTAACTTCTATTGACTCACATTTCATTGTGTGCGTATTTTTAAAATATTGCAAAAAGCAAAAAATAACAGCAAAATGATAGGCTGTCCTCATGAAAAAAAACCCCGAAACGTCAACAATCATCATTTTACAAGCACATAAAGTTCGCTTCTTTAAATGAAATCGAAGTTGTTTTTATACTGTTATCTGAAAACTTAACCGTCTTTGAGAAGAACCCGATTTCATGACGCAAAAGTAATACCTCAAAGTGAGTTCTAAGTACATGTTCATGTATGCTCCTCAAGAATAAATCATTATCCTAAAATAGGCGCTCAGAAATGTCCACTAAAGGTGCAAATTGCATTTGAGTACACTAAAATAAACTGGAGTTTATAGACTTGTTGATTTATCAATTCGTAAACGCGATATTGGTAGGTTTTCCTTAGACAGTGCTCTTGGAACCTCTGGAAATATATTGCACTTCTCATCCCCCAAACATCTTGGAAATTTGCACCGCTAGAGCCCCGTCCCCACCCCCCTCGAATTTCCAGTAACCTTACATCGGGGGGTATGGATATTTTCTGGAACCACACGATACATGAATGTATTAGAAAACGAATTGTATGAGGAACTAACAGGAAAAACATACGTGCACAGTATATACTTTGAAGCAACAACTGATTAAAGGTGCACATGAAAAACAGCGTAAACGTTTGTGCAGTCCCGACTTTTGGCAATATAAAAAGAAAAACCAAGCAAGCGTGATAATTTAGCCACCCGGACACAAGAAGATTTACAAATAACGAGAATTATTTATCATTCGAACACAAAAGGCGACCTCTAACTCCCGTGGTTTTGTTTACAAGCGGAAGTATCTACTGATCAATTAAATTTTAATCAACTTAGCAAATCTAGAAAAATCCGATCGTGTATTTTCGGTGGGGCTGAGTCATCGATTCAGTAGAGCTTTCCTCATTCATCAGTTCATAGGTGAAGAACCGAGAGCAACAGTTGTGTTGCTTCCAGTAAAGTAAGTGACAACACTATATAAGTTCCATTTTTGTTATAGTTGGAAATAACTTTAGTATAAAAGCCTCGTACATTGAGTGTTAGGCTAAATTCTATGGGGACATAGACCCTTCATTTTTGCTCTGACAATTAACCACAAACTAGCAAACCACTAAATACTTACTACATATCGGTACTACTGTTTCACCCAATAGTTTTAATTATGATTCCATTATTTTATCTTTTCTTTATGGTGTTTTATATGAAAAAGAAACATGCTGGTAAGGGTTTGTGTATAAATGTACAGTCAGGCCATAACCTCAACAGCTCAAGAACAAGAACAACACGGTCGAATTCGAAGAAAGAATATGCTTTGCTCTCTCAATAACTTTGTTAACTGCGAAGTAAGAAAACCCGACAAAATATAGCAACAAGCATAGATCATGCAATACTGCCAGGAAGCGCAGTAAAGGTTTTTCCTCGTAATTTTGAATGGGTTTTTAACAAAGAGCTAGCTAACTAATGTAATTTTCTAAGTTACAAAAAAAAACAATCCTAATTTGCTAGATAATAAAACAAAACCAGCTATTCCGCTTGGTGATAGGATTGCCCGTACTTTAAGTTCGCACACTTGCCAAAAAATTAAATATTTTCGAAATTACGTTACTCGAGTGGTTCGTTCCATATCCAGAGGTCGCCCCTCTACCCTCAAACTGGCTCTGTCTGCTTCATGCTAGGGTAAAACTAGCAAGTCTAAAACCCGCGGTAAAATAGCCCGACTCAAATCCAGGGAGAAAACTAACCCGTCTAAAACCCCAGTTAAAATAATCTGGCTCAAATCTAGGGTAAAACTAATCCGTCTATTAAACCAGGGTACAATAGCCCGGCTTAAAACCCAGGGAAAAAATTAACCCGTCTAAAACCCTGGGTAAAATAATCTGGCTCAAATCTAGGGTAAAACTAACCCATCTAAAACTCGGGTACAATAGCCTGGCTCAAAACCCAGGGAGAAAATTAACCCGTCTAAAACCCTGGGTAAAATAATCTTGCTCAAATCTTGGGTAAAACTAATCCGTCTATTAAACCAGGGTACAATAGCCTGGCTCAAAACCCAGGGAGAAAATTAACCCCTCTAAATCTAGAGTTAAAACAGCCCGGCTCAAATCCAGGGAGAAATTAATCCGTCTAAAATCTGGCGTAAAATATTCGAGCTGAAATCCACGATAAAACTAATCCGTCATAAACGCCAAAATCTTATTTAAGCGCTGGTGCTGTTTCTTAAAGTGGCGACGCGATTCGAAGCAGGTACTCGTTCTCTAAGGGAAGCCTCACATATCGATTTTGCCCACAGGAAACGTCAATTTTACGTTTCCCCCGACATCCCTCCCCCCATCCCCCCACCCCCCCGCTTAGATATGTCGAAAATATTTATCGATATTTTTTGCTCTAAAAACATTGTTAAAGTACTAAGACTTTGTTTAAAATGTATTCGATAAAGTTTCCATCAAAGTCAGTTTTATCATTAAATGCTTCGATAAAGATTTGATTCTGCTCAAACATTTGTGGGTCTTCAGATTTATAAAATAAACTGTAATCGTATAAGTTATGACCGATCGAATGCAATAAGCAACAAAATATAGAACACGTTTTGAGAAAAAAAGTTACATCAGCTGTCAGCAGTGACCGCGAGCTCAACAGAAACGAATGAGCTTGCGGATGATTTCATCGATTTTTTGGCTCGCAGTAAAGGATACTTGATATATTCTCAAACTGAACAGTGTATAAATACTATATTAAAAAACATTCAAAGAACACTCAGCGGCGAGCAAGTCTTGACAGCGGTAAAAGTATAATGGTGTAGTATACTTGCACTAACCAGTAAAGACAAGTGAAGACAAGCACAACTTCTCTCTCTTTTTATTTCTTTTTTGAAGCATCCTGGGTAATACTACGTATGAATAAATTACACTACTTTCCCCACAAAACAAAATGGGGTTCTGTAACATAAAATTAATTGCAACAATACATAAAATATGTAACTATGTGTCAACATGATAACTTAAAGATCATTTCTATCAACAGGCTTCTTGATTCTCTGTGACCTCCTTAGAACCATTGGAGTATATACAGGCTCTGAGATTACATTATCTGGTACTTCTGACTGTTCAGGAAACTGTATTCCTTTATCTGATAATCTAATAGGGGTTTGTCGTTATTTTCACAACCAGACTGTTCACATGATTCAGGAACTGTGACCTCTGGCTCAATGACCTTATCCGGCATGTCATCATGTGCCTTAATCATGTGATCAGTATGGATATATTTGTTACGGTATCCTGTTTTAACAATATAAGTCCTGGGACCACAAACCTTAACTACAGTACCATTTATCTAATTGCGGTCTAAATCTTGTGTTTCTTACTCGCACTTTGTCTGATATATTATATAATATCTCTTTAGTGAGTCTGGAATCTTTATATTTCTTCTGTCTGGCTTGCTTTATTTCAATAACCCGTGCTAAATCAGGCTTGACTAAATGTAACTTAGTTCTTAGTTTTCTCTTTACCATAAGTTTAGCAGGGCTTACCCCTGTAGTGCTGTGTGGAGTGGTGCAATACGTTTAAAGAAAATTAGCTAGTCTATACTTCATGGACAACCTCTTATTCCCCTCAAACACCTGCTTAATCGATGCCTCTTTCACAACTCTCACCGCCCTCTCGGCCGCTCCATTAGATTGGGGATGGTAAGGGGGAACCAAAGTATGCTTTATTCCATTTTTACCCATGAAGTCCGCAAAAATCTGAGGACCACTGTCTGACACTATCTCCTTGGGTAAACCATACGTAGGAAAAATTATACGTAACTCATCTATGGTTTTGTCCAACGTTGTAGAGGTCATGTGCTGGACCTCTATCCACTTTGATTGGCTATATCCACAACTACCAGAAAATAGTCACTATCCTTTTGACGGAAATCGATATGCCTCTAAAAAGGTCTAGTTGGCCATGTGTTTCCATGGAATTAATGGTGCGCACGTTAACGTTGGAGCACTTCTCACACTCTGACACACAGTACAGCCTTTTACTGCCTCCTCTGTTTCCTCGTCCATATTCGGCCACCACACGCAAGTGCGGGTAATTGCTTTCATCCCACAAATGCCTGGGTGCTCCAAATGCAACTCTTTTAACATCTTATTTCTTAAAGCACATGGGTTGATCACTCTGGACCCCCACAAAACACAACTCTGCTTGCACAATAGCTCAAACCTACGATTATGATATGGTTTGATTTCTTCATCTTCACACTTTCGGGCCAGCTCAAGTACCTTTCCCAAGACAGTGTTGCACTGAGTTTCCTTGGCAATACCTTTTGCTACAATTGGAAAATAATCTTCAATCGCACTCACTTTATAAACCGAGCTTTCACTTCTTAGTGCTGAGTCTGTGAGGCAATCGAGACAAAGCATCACAATTAACATGATCTTCAGATCGTTTGAATACAATCTCGTAATCATAAGCTAAAAGGACAAGAGCCCATCTCTGCATCCTGGCTACAGCCAAAGTAGGTATGGCCGACTTCGGCCCCAAAATAGACAAGGGTTTATGATCAGTAACAAGAGTGAACTTGCGTCCTTATAAAAATTGATGAAATTTCACCGTAAATGATCGAAAAGGCCTCTCGTTCTATCTGAGCATAATTGTTCTCACTAGAGGCCAGGATCATTTCCTCCCATCATCCATAACATGACTGATAACAGCCCCAAGGCCATAACTAGAGGCATCACATGCCAACCGTAATTCCCTATTAACATCATAGTGGATAAGAAGTGACTCACTTGTCAGACCTTGTTTACAAGCATAATATGCTTTTTGACATTCTTCAATCCACACCCATGGCACATCCTTTTTCAAAAGCTCATGAAGGGGTGCTAATCTACTATCTAGGTTGGGAAGAAAAGAATGGTAATACTGGATGGATCATTCCTAAAAATGACCTTAGCTCACTGACATCCCGTTGTATTGGTGCCCTTTTAACTGCCTCAATTTTCTCCTCTACAGGTTGTAAACCAGCTGCATTTATTTTCAGTCCTAGGTAAATCACTTCCGTTTTCATAAATTCACATTTGGACAGCTTCAAGTGAACATTATACTTGTGTAGCCTATCTAGCACCTCAGAAAGAATTTTCAAGTTTTCATGTTGTTCTGTTCCACCAATGAGGATGTCATCTCGCTTACACACGCATTTCTCAACTCCCTGTAGGGTTTGGTCCATTTTCCCTGAAAAATGTTTGGGGAAGACTTCACACCATAAGGACGCTTTGTGTATGAGTAAAGCCCCTTATGGGTTTTGATTGTGAGATACTCCTGACTCTCATTATCTACACTAATTTGAGCATAAGCATGAGACAAATCCAACTTGCTGAAAATCTTAAAGCCACTGAGAGCTGTGTACAAGTCCTGAGTAGTTGGTAGGGGATATGGTTCATCAGATTGATTAATAGTGGCTTTATAATCCCCACAAATTCTTATCGACTTATCTGCCTTGGGCACAAGCACAGCGGGGCTTGCCCAGTTTGATCTATCAACCATTTTAATATTCCATGCTTCTCTAGTTTATCTAGCTCACCCTTGACGGCTTCTTTAAGAGCATAGGGAACCTTCCTTGGCTTAAAATATATAGGTTTTGCCTCATCTTTCATTGTGATGTGGGCTTAAAAACTCTGGAGGCCTTCATAACTTTCCTCAAACAGCACTTTGTGTTTTGTAAGTAAGTTGTCGAGCTGAGTTGCTTTAACAGAGGGTCCCGATAAATGAACATGAAATACGTCTTCCAACTTAAGCTTCACTTTACTAAGCCAGTCTCTTCCCAACAGGGTAGGTTTCCCTTCATAATCTGCCAATAATATGGGCAGTGAGTACCCCTGGTCTTTATACACCACCTCACACACCATCTCCCCCCACACTTTCAGTGTTTCACCCGTGTATGTTCTCAGTTTAGCGCTTGAGGGTAAAAGGAAATATTGCTAAAATTCTGCATACAAGTACTCTTACTCATAATGGAACTGTCAGTTGCAGTATCTACTTCCAATTTACAATTTCCAATTTACTCTGTACTTTTGATTCTTTGGCGCAACTGTCTCAACAGAAAATACGCCTAACTTATCACCCTCCTCATTGCTACATACACTATGAATATTGCCTTTTGATTGGCCTGAATTTAGTTTACTCTCATCGCTCTTACTACGACATACTGAGGCGATATATGTCCAGATTTCGAAAAATTAAAGCACTTAGCATTTCTAAACTTATAATTATTGGAGTTGTGATTTCCTCTACATCTATAACAAGACCGTTCATCCTTGGCAGCTTTTGCCTTTGGCTTTACTGAACGTTCTTTAGCGTTCTCTTTCACGGTTGCTAGTATAGCTGATTAACTATTCCCTGTGTACTCTCTCCTGCAGTGGGGTGTAACTCTTGCGTATTTCTCTCAGCCATCTCCATTGATTTAGCAACCTGATAAGCTTTATCAAAGGTTAGATCTGCTGTGTTCAGTAGATTATTCTGTATTTGACGTTGTTAAGTTCACATGCAGACAAATCGGTCTCTCAATGCTCGGTTAGGAAATTCTCCGTAGTTACAATGTGTGGATAGTTTTTTAGTGCTACGATGAAATCATTTACCGATTCGCCTTGTTTCTGGTTGCGGGTGCCAAAATGAAAACATTCAGCAATCTCCAGCTGACGGGGATTATAATGTTTTTCCAGACATGTTAAGATGTCATCTAGAGGCATTTCGTTTGGTTTCTTTGGTGCTACCAGATTGCTCAACGTGGTGCATACTTCAGGCCCGATCTCGGTGAGGAAAATCGCTCTCTTTCTGTCCTTGACTATCAAATTTTTAGCAGTTTTGTTCTCGCCAGACTCCTCAACTATACTGTTCGCGACTGAAAAATGCTGAAAAATATCTCCATTCTTTCAACATAAGAGCTGAAAGTTTCTGGTTCAGGAATAATTTCTCCAACACGACCAAAAAGTGCACTGGCGGCCGCCTGGCTGTCATTGTCAAAACACGTGCTCGATCAGTTTCCTATTGTACAATCGTCGCTCTTTTTCGGCTCTGTTTACCACAAATTTCAGAATTTGCACCTACTGCACGTGAGTGTTTCGTATAAACACCATCCTTGTCGCCAAAATGTATTATCTTGCATTAACTAGTGAAGACAAGTACAACTTCTCTCTCTTTTTTTTTTCTTTTTCCAAGCGTCCTGGGTAATACAACGTATGAATATACTACAAATAGAATTACCAAAGTTACTACTTTCTCCCTATATAAACAACATAAATTTTGTGAAAAACATAAGGAACTAACCAATGAACATATGGCAAAAGTTATTTAATATCCCTTTCCGAATTTTTAACAAAAGTATTGATTTCACCCACGACGTCTCACAGAGAAATGTCACTACCGCTAACCCCCAACCCCCAACCCCCAAACGTAAAATTGACGTTTCTTGTGGACAAAATCGATATGTTGGGCTTCCGTAAGACGAAGGAACACTCAAAACTGGTACACGTATAGACGTCTTAACGCCAAATTATGAGTTTCAAGCTGGGTAATTGTTTTAAAATTCATAATTGCATGGATTGTCTTATTGGATAACACAACAATCAAATACTTTCACGGCAGATCTTTTACTCCCCAACCAAGCAGGCTTTAAAATTCGGTCACCTGAAAACAAAAGAATACTACATCCAGCAGTGAAACACAAAAATCAAGCTCAAACTTTATTTCAAATGGGTTCAACTACCGATTCAGAGAGCAGATCTACACATGCGAAAGCTGTTTGGAGAAAAATCAACTTTATAAATTTATTACGATTTATTGTGGTTCCGTCATTTTTTCTGCAGAGATTTTCAACCAAGACAACTAGAATACTTGCTCTTAATATCTATCGGCTGAATATATTTGAATAATCAACTCAACACATTCTACCTCGACAGGTTTCCGAGCGGATTTGCATGCGAAAGCTAAAGCTTTAAGAAATAAAATTTGTTTATTACGATTATTGTGGTTATGTTACCTATTCTCTGGAGATTTCAACTAAAACGATTAGAATACTCGCTCTTAATTTCTATCGGCTGGACGTGTTTGAAGCAACAGTTTAAAAACACCAATAACTCGACAGATTGCCGCGGCCGCGCGAGCATATCTACACGCGAAAACTGCTCGTATCAACACTAACACTCGACCCAGGATGCCACTCGTTTCTAATAAAGTGGCCTATACGAGCTCGCAATTTCTAACAGCTGATAGAATAACGAGGGCGAAGCCGTTCTATCAATAGCCGATAGAAATTAAGAGCGAGTATTCTAATTGTTGTAAAATATCCTTTTGAGAATAAACAACAGAACTACAATAATTTGTAATAAAAAGTCTTAATTTCTTCAAACAGTTGCTTCGCTAAGGCTTCTGGGATCGTAACAGGAGACGCAAAAGTCTATCTAGAGATAAAAATTAAGTCATTTATTAAATCCAGAAGGAATTTATTTGACAGAAGACGATATTTCAGATGCAAAACTTGAAAAATATGAAGCAAGCTGTATATATTTTAGCCAGTGCAGAACTCGATATCTTTGTCAGTGTTTTTTTATCTTCCGATATCAAAACGACGAACAGCATCTTTTTTAACTCGATCGAGTCTTTTAATTTCCTTCTTGGCCTCTTCCAACTCCTTTCGAAGTTTTCAATTTTCTTTTCTTAGTTCCAACAGCTCCGTTTGAATTCCTGTCTGAACAAAAATATCTTTCTTTATGTTTTGCGGTCTTAGATACTCTCAACTCAGCCGATCACTGCAAGCAATTTCTGAAGTTATCGCCACCTTCACGATGCCTCGATTTTCTTACGATAACTTCTTCGTCAGTTTTCCGGGAATTTTTTTGTGACTGGAACAGACCACGGAAATATCGAGGGAAGATGAATTCTGCTCAACTTTTGGCTTCCTTCCCAATGTACTGAACAGAGGCTGTAGCAAAACGAAACGAGCAGATCGACAACAACAAAACGAAACGAGCTAAATGAAAACAGCATGTTTGGCTCGTTGCGTCTTTGCTAGTTATTTCGCTCGTTACGGCAGTTTAGCTAGTTTTGTTGTTTTTGTTTGGCTCGACCTTTACGGCAGATTTGCTTGTTTTGCTTGTTTCGTTAACGTTTTACTCGACTAATACGGCAGTTTTGTTCGTTTTGCTGTTGTCAGTGCGTAAGATTTGATGTTGTCGTTTTGCTAGACCGTTACAGCAGATTTGCTTGTTTTGCTCGACTGCTACTGCAGATATTTTGCTCGTTTTTTTTCTGGACCGTTAGGGCAATTTTGCTCGTTTTGCTGTTGTCGTTACGGCAGATTTGTTTGTATTGCTGTTGTTACATTAGTTTTGCTCGTTTTGCTGTTGCCACTTTGCTCGTTACGGCTGTCTTTCTCGTTTTGCTTGTTTCGTTTTTGCCCTAAACAGATGCCGGCATATTAGGCACGTATTTTCAAGCTGTCGTTTTTTAACAAATCCTCGTAACTTTTTAATAAACTCGGTCTTTAAACCCTATATAGCCCGGGGCCGCCCCCTAGGTATATTTTAGTGAATAACTTTGGAACGCATGACAGTACGATGCTGAAATTTTATGACTTTTCCTAAAATTGGCACTCTTTTGATATATGTTTCATTGTGTTCCACTTAATATTGTTGCCATGGCAACCATAAAATCAAAGGCCGCTTTTGGCATTTTCAAAACCACCTTGTTTTAGATGCTTAGGTACAACGCAAGAACAATTTTGGAAGTGTATACTTATCAAAACTTAGCAGTCCAAGGTTTGTTTTCAAGATTTGTACCAAACTGGCCAATAAATTTTCAAAACAATGTGTTATGGGTATTTTTTAGTTTTTTCAAAATTTCTATTTTTTTGCTATTCTTTTCAACCTGCAAGTAAAGTTTCGTTTGTAATTAATATGATAGTGTAGATTTTTATTCAGATATTAAATTTAGATTCTTTTTGAGAAGCTTTATTCACTGTTGTAGCTATCTACATAAAACTTGAAAAAAAACGTTATGTATGACGTCATCAATACGTCTAAAAATTTTCTTTATGGTTATTTCCTAATTGAAGAATGTTACAATTAAAGTTAGCAAAACACATTCTTTCCTGTTGTTATTAAATATCTGCGTTCCGTACTAAATAGAATAAAAAATGTGAGTCTAGCCATCTTCGATGACGTCATTATGACGTCATTAATAATATAGTTCAACTAACTCCAAAAATCGGTAGTTCTCCTGGTGATTACCATTTGTGCAAAAAATCATCACTCCAGCATAAATAGTAAGAAAGTTAAGAAGG
>JAOBRD020427171.1:0-18773 GCA_027575215.2 Hydrozoanthus sils | reverse complement strand
TATGGACAAGCGCCTGGCTAAGTTTTACCACGCCTGGATATATATTGTTTTGACAAATATTTATTGGAAGAATAAAAGCAAGCAATAAAAGCGTAAAACGTTAAAAGTATTTAAGACAAGTCTTGATAGTTGTGTTCGTAACTATATTCACTATTTTGCTTTCTCTTTGATGTTTTCGAGACCCGGACCTTTTAGTTTTCACGCTTAAGACATTGTTGTTGTGAAAAGAGCGTCTACGATCGATCGAGATCGTACTAGAACGGGAGAAACAAATCCTGTTGCTGGCCAAATGCCGCTCGTTGTACTTTATGTCAAAAGCTATAACAGTATAATTTTACGCTGTTGTTAGAGACCGTTATTAAAATTTGTGTTTTACAATGAGTGTCTAATCCTGATTTTGAGATGACTGACATACGTATTAGCAGGGTATCCGAATAAGCGAGGTGTCCATAAGGCGAGAAATTAATGACTGTACCCGTTTATTCCGATAACCTGAGCATCCTTTAGAATGATGCATCCTATAATACGGCACCTTTTTGAAAAATATAATCTTTTGAAATGAAAGTGTATGAAGGAGTTGCAACACGAAGTGCCACCTGATTCCGCCTTTACTTCAAATCAAGTCACCCGGGGGAGAAAATAATTTATAAGCTTGCCTGGAAATTGATTGCGTGTTGTGACGAACTTGGCCTTTTTAAAATGGTAAATGTATCAAAACTTGTTGGTAGTATATCTTATTATGATGTTTGTATAAAAACCGACTAAGATATGAAATACCTTGGGCTTGTCAGTATTGGAACCGCAAACTCTGTTTGCTTTTAGAATCGACTTATCTCAAGCAAAGTTTTATCCTTTTTAAAAAAAAAACTGACACCTTTCGAACAAAGTTTTGGTCTCGTTTTCCTTACAATTTTTATGTCAGTAATGTGTATAAATATTTTCTTTAGAATTTTTAACAGAATGTATTTGATTTAACTCTCGGGTTTAGCTTTCCTTGTATTGTTCTAGTTATAGACATATCTAACTCGTTAACATAAAAAAGGGTCTCCTATCGTTTCGCAAAATCTAGCCGATTGTTACGCATGCAACATTTAAAAGCAATAAGACTCAACGCTGGAAATTCTGAAATCCGATTACATGGACTAATCAGCAAAATGTTTGACCATTCAAATTTGCTAAATAAAGAACTAAGACTCTCAAGACTTGACTGTAATAACTTAAAATGAATGAGAAACTGTAAAAAAATAGTCGTGAATTTTCCCAAGACGAAGTGCGTTATAATCATCGTAGGCTCAACTTTTTTATGTAGCTTACAAACGATTCGTTATATATATTTTGTATCTACAGTAGATATCTTTTTTTCAAAACTGGCTTCTTCCCAATTAAGGCTTAGTTCTTTATTTACCCTTTCAAGTGATTTAGTCAATTGACAGAGGCGCTTTTAAGGGCATGCTTGAAGTAGTTGGATTCAACTTTTGCAACACTCCGTCCCTGTTTATGTCACGAGACTATTTTCCTGTTAATAGGCTTACAAATATTTACTGTAATTAGTAGGAGTTGTGTATTTTAAGAGATCCCTTTCTGAAAAGTACGAGATTGAGATGTTGGTAACCTCAACAAAGATCATATTATAATTTTTTTTAAGTTTAAGAATGTTAAGCGTTGCATGACGGTTATCTTTGAAACGAAAAGGGGTTGGTAAGATCAATTCTTGGTATTTGTTACCATAGGTTGTTATTCTATAAGCTAAGAAGAGATGGACGAGTTCATATTAAGTCTATTTGAGCTAAAATATTATTTCTCACATAAATTTAGTATACAGGAGTTTACATAAAATGCAAAATACTTCTTCAGGTATTTGAGTGTGCATACATAATCTACACGAGGTCTTAAAAGTTAATGTGTAATCTATGAAATTGCTAAAATGCTTTACATGACCTTGCTGATTTAGGCTTTTACCATTTAAGGGTAAAGGTTGAAGAAATTTCTGTAGGGGTGTACCGAAAAGGATAAAAATAATTATTTTTTGTTAAATGATAGTTTCGTAACACAGAGCTATGTATGTACATTAATTAATTCAGCACTCTACGTTTCTCCGGTTTTAGCTTGTTCTAGCATTATATAGGTATTTTTGCCGAGCATTTTCAAATCGCTAACTGATAAGATAAACTTTCGCAAGTATCATCTTGGTCACCTGTCGGAACTCCCTTGATGCAACTAACTAAACGAATGAGCTGTTTCATTTAAGAGTTTATCAGTAAAAATGTTCAGCAGTATTCATAGGAACAAGATTATCTAATCTAAATTTACTTAGTTATAGAGCACCCACACAAGCAATTATGAAAAGATATATTTGCTGCAATGTTTTAGATCTTTTGAGTATATCATGATTGCTTAACTACATAAACGTAAAAAAAGGTTTTGTTTTGGAGTAAACTATGCGTGATTTTTTACTTGAACTTGCTTCTAAGTTATAATTGTTCAAATTTAAACGTGGTGGAAACCGTCTTGAATAGGTTCGGTTCTATCTGGCTAGTTTTAGTACAGTGTTAGGAATTTGGTAATTAATGTGATATTTATTTAGGTTGCCGGATTACGATCGGGCCAATTATAATTGTAATTCCACCCGCTGCATCTCATAACTGAGCAGCACAATTGTTTCCTAAACAAGTTTAAAAATAAAGCAATAATGTGAAAATTTCAAATTTCTTTACTTCGTTAAGGTTGGACTTAAGTGGTGTTCAACAAAACTTGTTTCACAAAAATTAAGTTTCTATTCCAACTCATGATGTTTCTGCCTTAGAACTAAAACTAGGTGAAACAAAACTCTTCCTAAAACCTTATCTTCTCCTCTGGAACTTTCAGGTAACAATATATCAAATACCAATTTAAATGGTAATTCTTTGAGAAAGCTAGTAAAGAATAGGGAGATAACCTATGCTCTCACGGGTTATCTTTTTAAAGTTTTCTCTTTATGTCCTGCTTCTAGTTTTTTCAAACAACAAACCGCATCAACCTTGCTCCCTCTAATGCCATAGCAACATCACGAAGGAAAAGTTAGTAATGACGAAACACCTGCTGATAAAAACATAAAAGAAAGGGTATAGTTTTGACTTAAACTCACACCAGCTACACCACTGAAGAATTAATCAGAAGTTGAAGCCTTAGAGAAAAGAGTAGATGGGCATACTTGCGCTTGAAGATGGTGGTTTCAAACTGTTATCGGCGGACTAATTTAATGTCTGCTACGTTCCATGACGTTCTCAGTTTCAATAATTATTTTGAAATTTCAATGCAGAATCAATTTTCATTCAGTTAAGAAGTCCTTGCTTGGACTTCTTAATGTTATCGTGTTCATCATGATCAATGAAACATCAAACGTTCTTTTTGACGAAGACAGGCCTCGGATCATCCATCTTGGATTTAGTCTCTTTTTCCAACACTTCAGTTTTCTCTCAATTTCGTTGTCTTACTTTCCAATAATATTCACTAAGATATTCTTTTACTCAGTGTCCTTCTCAAGATTCACAGTGCATGACAAGAAAGACTGGAAAAGGAACTGCGAACCAATCTTTCTTGTTTTGCGTTGCCGGTTGCATGCAAACTTATAGCTCTGCTTAATTTAGTAGCAAACAGGTGTAAGCTGAAGTGTCAACTGTCAAAGTAGAATTTTCGATTATGTTTTCGTAATTTACAAATGAATATGAGGATCGCCTAGCTTTGTTTCGGTTGGTTTGAGAAGATTTTGAATTTCTCAGTTTTTATATTAATTGCATGTACTTTGAAGTATCACAATAAACTTATTCCGTTTTTTATCCAGAAAACATTTTTTAGAATATTGTGTTTCGACTTTCAAAATGTTTTCAATATACTTGCAATCTAATTGATGTATCTTGGAAACAGTTTCTGCAGTAATTGCTTCAAACTGTAAGCTTGCTTTAATTATCAATACTCGTTACTATTGAAATAATCAAGCAGGCGAAATGGAAAACAAAGCAGTCTAAACGAACAAAATGGACCTTCAACGGACAACTGAGTAACATAACTTTAACTTGTAAATTTGGTGCGAACAGGCTTGCATTCAGAGAAAAACCTGTCTTTCTTTTTCTTTGCTTTATTATAATTTTTTTCATTAATTCAGTCATGATCGATCGTGCCTTCAAGCAGCCTTGTTGGTTAACACAATTTAAATAATCATACAGATAACATGCTTAAAACTCTGAAGCTTTAAATGAGTTGAAAACGGCCAACTATATGAGCAAATTCTGGTGTTTCTTTCGAAACATAACAAAAATCTTGTTTGAATATATAAGTTTCAGCAAATACTTTGTTGTTTTAACGAAAAGATGTACAGTCGTTCAACGGATAAATCTAAGAGAATGCCCAATATCATCTTTTATATTATTACACTGACTGGCCGTGAGCGCTCAGGGGCAATGTTTATATTACAGATGTCCAGCTGCTTTTCATTATAACCACGTCTATGAATCGTATTAGACTAACAGCTAGTATTTATCCAGCTTGAGAATGTCTTCACACGGTCTCGTAAATTATTCAATTTATTCTGACTATAATACTTAGAAAGATGCGGAATAATATTAGACAGATCTTCGTTTGAGTTGGTTTTCTATACCTAAAACTTTAAAACCATATTCATTCATTTGGTTAACAAAAAGCTCAAAAGTTAAGTCGATTTTAACAAAAATGAACTTCGTGCGTTCAAGTGTTGAGGGAATTTGAATTTGTCCGCAAACATCAATTTACAAACCAGATGGCTTCTAACGATGACAAAACAGGAGGAAATATCAACACTAGCTAGAAAATTACTGCCTGTCCAGATCCGCTATTACGCTCTATTTTAATCAAATACTCTCCAAGAGTTTATTAAGGATTTCTCAACATTTCATCATTTTCTATGTTATTGTTTCAAACTAATATTGAAAACATTTCTAACTATGAAGTCGTAATCTTATGACTGCAATACAAGTGTTTCGTAAACACTGCCACGTGATTGGATCCGATAACATAAATATTATTGAGAAAAGCTAGCTGTTGGCGTATGATTAACCTAAATTTGAGTAATTTTAATCCATGCATATGGTGTGTTTTTTTTTCAGCGCAGTGCAAACTGTTTTAGAATTCAGCACTAAAAATCTCTTCTCAAGAAAGGAAAGTTTGCCTTTTGTAGCAGTTTCGCAAGCTTAATTATCGTTTCCAGGAGTGACACTCGAATTTGTTAACGTGCGCTCGACACCTTTCAACAATTCCGGACATCTTTGGAGTTTCTTGAAAGCAATATGTATCCTGGAAACCTTAAGTTTTGACAATCATTTATTAAACGTCATTTTCAGTTGGCATTGGACATTTTTGGCACAAAAAACGCAATGAAAACAAGGGTTTGAAGCTAAGCGCTTCGAGGCAGGAAAAGTAACTCCGGTGGCAAAGTTTTTTCTTCCCAAACTAAACAGCATGGCAGAACCTTGTCATACGATAATAGCTGAGAAAAATTCAAGTAGTGGGCATTATACTTGGCAAATATTTAAAACTGAGACAAAAGAGAACCGAATTAACAATTTCAATGAAATTGAATTGCAGATATTGGAAGACGATTCTCAACTTTCCGAGAAGGATTCATTGTATGCGAAGCCGAAAGATGCAACTTGTTCTGATAAAATTATCGTTGATGTCCTGGATTTATTGAAAGAAAGAAAAATTAGTACTTCTGGTTCACAAGTTGAGGCAAAACACAAAAATAACGAAACCTTGACAAGCGGTAAAGAGACAAATTCATACGAAACTTATAAACAAAGGTCTCCAGAGCGCAAAAATGATGGAGACTTGGATTCAACCATGCAAAGAGATCTCGTCTCCGTGATAAAGGAACGATCTAATCATGAAAAAGCCCGCAGCACTTCTTCTGACAGTTCTGAATTAAGAATGAAAGAAATCGAAGAAAAAAACAATTCAGGTAAAATGAAACATGTTCGGAGTGTCGTGAAATCGGCTAAAGAACACTCAAGACATTTACTCAACGATCTTTATGTAGAAGAACTTCTAGATGACTTGATACTGTTTAACCTGCTTGTTGAACATAAATTAACTGTTCAGAAGCTTGACAAGTTGAAAGAAGACCTTATCAAGCAGAATGAACAAAAAGAAAATGAGGCAAAGATACAGAACAAGCCCACTTCTCATGCACTTGATAACGAAGCGTTTGAGGTGGACTTTGCAGTTTTAGATGACAATCAATATAAATTGTGGATCAGCCGAATGGAGGCAAGAATTTCGGAGAAAAAAAGACAGGAGGGAAGACGTATTCCTGGTAGAGTAGGAAGACCAACAATGTGGAAAGGATATTAGTTTTGGGGAACGTAAAAGGATCAGTAAATCTTTTCTTTCCAACTAACCCAACATCAATTATGACTCGAAATAAGGTAACACATGCATTAAGACAAATTAAAGGAGTTCGAAGTTCTTTCGGCAGTTAGATAATTGAAAATGTGTTGTTTATTTACTATTTTCAAACCTAAAAATCTTGTTTCGTGTGTTACCATTAATGAAGCACTTTTAAATCATTTTCTGTTGAATATTGATGCACAGTGTTCTCTAAAACTCGAGTCGTTATTAACTTCAACGGAGCTAGCTACAAAACTTTGGCTTAAACGTTTGAAACTTGGACGGCACAAATGAGTTGCTGCTTTTAAGCCTTTCATTGACATGTTGAAAACAAAACGCTCACAATGGTAAATTCACAAAAGAGCCTCGACTGCCAGCTGGTACCAAAATCATTCTATTTTTATATTAGCGAAACACATCCAAATGAAGCAAGCTTTTGTACTTTAAAAGCGGAAGCGATGACACAACACTCTAAGTATATACATTTAATCTAAATAATAGTATTCCATACGTAACATCAATCAGCCTCCTTTGGCTTTAACTCTTTCAGTTCTAGTTCAATTGGTAAATTCTCCCAACAAGAGCCTTAAAGTTAGGGAGAATTTTACTTTTCATCCTCAGCAATTCGCATTTGTTTTGATGATCATTTTTCGTTTTCTCATTACCAAATGTTCTAACTTGTATGTTATAGGTAAGGAGAAGTTAGATGTTGATAACTGACTGGGACTGAAAGGGTTAAAAGTGCCTTGGTGTTCAATATTTAGTGTGCACTGAAGTGTATTCATTAAGCCATGTGCGATTCTTCATTATAGAATCTTTACCAAATACCTT
The DNA here is from genome assembly GCA_027575215.2 of Hydrozoanthus sils. NCBI lineage: Eukaryota > Metazoa > Cnidaria > Anthozoa > Zoantharia > Hydrozoanthidae > Hydrozoanthus > Hydrozoanthus sils. Next base: position 11,546 of record JAOBRD020427171.1, on the reverse strand, counting down.
CGTATAGTTTGTGGGCGTACTGCCGCTAGCTGGATTGGTTTTTTATAGTCTTAATTTGCATTAAATATTGAAGAAAACGGAAACTCGTGGGGTCAAATTACTAACGGTGGTTATTCGTTTATTGAGAACTACACATTTCATATTTGGAACAGTTCAGTATGTCTGCAAAGATAACGTTGCAGTCCAATTGATGCCTTAATGGGACATCCCGCAAAGTAAACAAGCGTTTTTCATGCCGGCATTTCCTGCATGTTATGTAAACGTAAATCCTCGCAAGCATACTCCATTATGGGGCCCCAAATTGGCTAGAAAACCTCTCAGAAAACGTTAGAAACAACGCTGCCAACTTACGCCCGGTCATTCGGGTGAGAAGCTGAACTGCTTTCGTACTATAGCCAAGGCCTTTTACCCTCACTCCCACCACTAATTTTAGGCATCTAAAGGCCTCTAAGAAAGCAACAATAAGGCGTTCAAAACAACGCTGGCCATTTTCATTTAGATTTTTCTGCAGAAGCGAGTCCCTTATTTAAAGGACTTTGCTAAATCGGTTTCATTTGAATCGGAGCTTCGCGCAGAGCATATTTATTGCTCTACTTAGCAACGCGTTTTTGGTTACAGAAAACCAGTAAATTATTTATCAGAATGTTTCTGCCGTACTTGCTGTGGTGTTTTATTATTAATAAGCTAAACTGTCATAGATAACAACGTCGTTAGCAACAACAACATAATATTGTAGCGTAGTTTATGTCTCATGGAACATATGCATGGAAAACAAATAGTAAGGAACTAACTTCGGGGCAAGTTCATACGTGTACAGTTTGAAGCAGTGACTGTATTAATAAGGAGAAAAACAGCGAATCATTTCTGTATTGCTAAATTAAACATATATATTAACTCGGTAAAGTTTTTAAGAGGGTTTAATTATTAACTCGCTTTCAGCTCGTGATCCAAACCTTCCAACAATCCCGTGTGATCCAACAGAGTATGGAAACAGAAAATATATTCTAAAGCTTAAATTCAAGACCTGAACCGGCCTACCGCTAACTTTAGCAATTTTTTTTCTGTAAATGCCATTAAGAAAATGTTTTCGACAAATAGAAGGGGATACTAGTTTTTGTATCTTAAAATTATTCGATAGTTTCAAACTGTTTACCTGTAACATATATCAATGCAATATTGTAAGTACTAGAAGGCAGTCATTCTGGAGGGCTCACTCTATTTTGTTTTTTGTGGTGTCGTTGTTAGCCGGCCCTTGCCGTGGCCTTGGCAGAACCAACCAAGTCTTGGGTGGCCAACGTACACAACCAACCTTCCTTTACAAAATAAAGTAGATCGAAACGAAAGAGACAAAATTAATGGTCACGGCTGAAAAAACAAAAAAAAAATTTAAAACAGAAGGCCTCCTTAAACAAAAGGTCTAAAGAACAATATCCGATTAACACAAAGTTTTGCTACGTGACATGACTCCTCCCTTTCTCGGCAAAACCGCGTCTCGTGGCCTAAAATAACGAAAAGTTTGTTTGCAAATGGTAGAATAAAACTGTACTTTACAGTTTAACTAAAACTACCTATACTTTTAAGTTTACTCAAGAAGTGCGAGAAAAACTCGCCTGTGGCTAGTTTATCTCCAAGCACTTCTTTCGTAAACTGAAAAAGTTCACGCGTGTTTCTGTTACTGAACAGGGCAAAGACATTAGCGAACGAGTCAAACACATATAACACAGCATAGTTTTGTTAAAGAAATTCAAAGAACTAGTCGTAACACGACGACCGTTTAAGCTAACAAATCACATGTTTACACATCGCCTAAAGAAGACTGAGCAGTAAGCAGTGGAAACGTTATGGTTTTCAACGACTCACATCCGGCGTGAGACAGCAAAATAATACAGTTTTGTTTGGCTATTGGGATCACAAATTAAAAAGAACGAGTCATACACATGAAAGACACCGTGATTTTGTTGGAACATTAAAGAAACGAACAGTCATACCGATGACGTATCGGCGAACCGTCACTATTCGCCGACATTTTAGACCCGACCTTACAGACATAGAACCTGTTTGCATCCATGAGTTAGGGGCGGATAATTTGATTTAATAGGACAAAAATTCCTGACACCCTATGGGAAAGAAAAAGAAATCTTGAAGCATACAATCGAGGGGATATATTGGGAAGAAATCTTGTGTTGTGCACACTTTTACAGGAAAAAAACATCTTGCTTGTTAGCCAGCACGACTCACCCCCCTCCCCGTTCAAAAATAAAATGGTCCTCCCAGTCTCTTACGATGCGTAGCGAATTGACGATTTACCGTCACAAATCGCCGACAATTTTGAGCCTTGAACCCAATTTCCCTTATTCTACACGTGACAACTTGGTCCCAGATTGCAGTGAGCGACACACATGACGTTTGCCCGGCCGAGTCGTTTCGGCAATCCGTCTTTGGCAAAGTCAATCCGACAATTTGTCTTATGCTCATTGCTTGAACAAGCTGAAAGTCTCGGCAAACCACAGCTATAGACCCTTTTCACACAAAAAATATATTAAATATGGCCAGCACAAAATTCAGCGCATCGGTATTAGCAGAAATGCAAAATTTCGTGAAAAATTTCTCAAAAATTAATGCAGATATGAAGTTTTGAAATTTGATCTTCTGTCCTTATTATTACAGAGAAATGTATGGGGAAAACATGGAAACGAGGCTGATGCCCGTTCACCTTACTGTCATTGGAAAATTATCCAATTTTTCTGTCAAACTGCGGTCAATCTTTATTAGACTTTGTAGCTTTGTTGTTCGTCAATTCGGTTACGAATATGACCATGTCAGTCGACATTCAGCGGTGTGTCTGCTGATGGCTGATTAGACCGATGCGCGCATGGAAGCCCCTGCCACAGGTCTGGCACCAGAGAGAAGGAGGTGTATTGATGGAGTTTTCGGCTCGAGCCTTTCTTGCCCTACGTTTTTCTTTGGCCGCGTTGGATCGTTGAACTTCCAAGTGAAGGGTGCCCTTTTGAGGCATGCTTCGCCAGGCTGGTCTGTCAGATGCAGCGTTTTCCCACGTGGAGACTTCGATGTTGAAGTCCTTGAGGTAAGATTTCAGGGAGTCTTTGAAGCGTTTGCGCTGTCCTCCTACCTTCCTTTTCCCTTGACTAAGTTCACTGTACAGCAGCTGCTTGGGTATTCTGTGGTCTGACATTCGGAAGACATGACCTGCCCAAGGTGTCTGTGCCTTGCGCATGGTGGTCATGACACTGGGAAGTTGTGCCCTCTCGACCACCTTGGTGTCCGGGATCTTGTCCTGCCAGCGGATGTTAAGGATGCTACGTAGACACCGTAGATGGAACTGGTGGAGTTGTTTTTCGTGTCTCCTATAAGTGGTCCAGGTTTCACAGCCGTAGAGGAGAGTGGTTAACACGACTGCCCTGTAGACTTTGACTCTAGTGCGGTGTGAGATTCCATGTCGTTCCCAGACTGACTTCTTCAGGTTATAGTTTTTAAAAAAAAACTATTTAATGCGTCGGCGAGTAATATAAACTTGAAGTATTATATGATAAATAAATTATCGTCGCCGTGAGAATATGGGAAAAGCTGATCGTACTTCTGATCCAACGTTGGCAAGTATACCGTATATGTTCATGCCGGTTTTTTTAGGGTATATTTTAAACTTTTTTTACCCTGGCCTGTCGGGGTTTTAAGTCTCGGTTTTTCGGATCATAACGTCTCTTTCGGGCTCGGATTTCAAAAAGGCCGTCTCGGCATAAAGCTATAAAAGTTGGTGAAACATAGCTGTTAAAATAGCGTAGAAACTTTCGAATATCGACAAAACTTGAAAAAAAAAAACTTGAAAAACCTCTCATTCTCAAAGTTTTGAGACGACAGAAATGAAAGTGGTCAGCGGAAGCAGCCTACCAACAATGCACTGCGCGAGTTTGTTGCCTTGATGAAGTCCCAGATAGCTAGTAGAACTGTTGTAACCAAAAATGAGTTTGCAAGGTAAGTGTCCTGGTTGGAATTGATATTGTTGCTCAGTAAGTATGTTGATTGAACTTTATTTCCAGTCACCAAGTGGTTAAAATTCTTCAAAGATGCTGGTATTCCAAGTGGTCACGCAACCAAGTAAGTGTCTCGAATGTTTACAGTTACATTAGTCAGAAAAAAAGAAACGATTGAACCAAGATTTGGTATATGCAAGTTGTCTTAGCACTGTATTCGTAATGTAAGCTTGAATTTTTCAAACTAAATGTCAAACGAAGTTAATTTCTAATTATTAACCTAATCTGTAGATATAAACTAAAAGGGGAAAAATGCGAAAGCTTGCGATTAATTGTTTCAATTATTATTGTGGCCATAATTACCAGTTGGTCTTACTACGTGGTATTAATAAATTATTTGTGTACAGGGCTTACTGTGTCAGTGGCTAACTTGACGATAAATTGGGAATCATGGGCAAGTCTTAGTATTAGAAGGAATACTAAATAAATCGGTTGTTTATAACATTGATATTATTTTATGACGAGCTTTAGTCTTCCTGGTAAAAAATAGGTATTGCTCAATGCTTCTGTTGATAACCGATTAGCTTGTTATAAGTTTTTGAAGGGACTACGCCAAGTTTACAGTAGTAAATAAAGGTGTCCAATATAAGTAACAGTTAGAAAAATATTGTATCTGTGTACTTGATATTCACCATACTGCAAACCAAGTGGTTTGAAACTTGCACATTGCAATAAACAGTTGGAGATGATTTTATGAAACTTTTACTATGCTACTGCAAATGCCATCAAGGTAGTCTAAATCTAAACTAGTAATCCACAAAGGGAAAAACCCATCACCTTGGATGTAGTAAGTATAAATGTTGTGTGATATATAGATACTTTATTGTAGTGTCAAATACTCTAGCAAGCCTTAAAGGCCAACTGATCACAGACATATAAAATAAAAATAATAACAATTATTAATAAGAAAAGCCAAAATAATGAGAATACACGATTGCACCTAAAACTTACATTTCCATTTAGTTGTAATAGTTTTAAAATATGTTATTGTATAACATAGTGCTTGTAAAGTAATTTATTTGCATTATGTTGTATTAAAAAAATATAATCAGTAAGGTTTTGCTAATGCCAGAGCACATTAAGTAAATTCAAACAACAAGATTTAAATTGATATTTCAGCATCCTCTTGATTCCATTATAATGCCATTATATGGCATCGAGAGGATGCTGAAATGTCAATTGATTTAAATTTACTTAATAGAAAAATGTAAAACTAAATAAAACACTATTACTATTAATCTGAATAAATCTGAAATTAGAAGGCTGGTTGACAAGTTAAAAGTAGATCTTTGAAGTCTAATTCATTTTGGCCATCAATCTGTTAGTGTTAAATGTATACTTTGAAGAAAATGTTTATATCCACTTAAAGCTCCTATTAGCATCTGGTGAAAGAATTGTCTTCATTTGCTTTTAGTTATGCCATGACATTCTGTGATCATAGGATTCAGGACAGCATGCTGCCAGATTTAAATAAGGTAATGCATGCTTAATTGTCATGAGACACTAGTTACTGGGTTTGTTCAGGACTTAGCATTAAAATCTCTGTTGGAACAAACTACTGATACTTAACAGGGTAGTTCCTTTGAACAGCTCTCTGAGAGTTCTCTTATCAATGGATATAGACACTTCACCCTTTACCCCCTCCTTTTTTTCCATTGCTCTGTTTAAATTGGGTATTCAATGTTACAACTTCACTGATCAGAAGAAAGTAGAAATGACGATCTAGCTTTGAATTGCATACTAACTGACTGAGCTATGCCAGTTCTTACAGTTTTTTCATGTAATAAAAAAATATTCAAAAGCCCTCTTGTTGACACCATTCATTGATACTTAAACCTTTAAAATATTGTTCACTTTTTGCATCATTTTACTGATAACATTAGTGAGCAGGCCACTGGGCCAGTGTAACCTGTAGCATTGAGGTGTGAGTGAGAGTGGAAAAGCCCGTTTGTAAGCTAGGACTGGACTTTGTTACTGTCAAGCCATGATCTTGCTTAAGAACAAGTTTAAAATAATATTCTGGAGTTGTTGTCAGCTCAGTTGCCTAAATCAAGCTATTAATTGAGTACTATTTTGGCGATGTAGTATAATTAATAAGTTAATACTGTTTTTTGTGATGTCAGGAAATATTAAAAGATATGAATATTACTGTTATGGGAGATATAATCTCCATTCTGAAGCATGCAAGAGAGGTTCATGCCCAGAGTGAAAGAGAAAAGATGGCAAGTCAGATGCCGCCAACAGAGGCAGCTTCAACGGAAAATTCATCGCCACAACCTGGGTCAATGTTGTCTGGTACAGCAACACCTCCAGGAAGTAAAAGAAAAGCAACAGGTGAAATAGAAACTCATTATAGTTTGATTTATATAATAAATTATGTAAGCTCATTTGCCTTCCAATTATAAACTTTGCTGAAATTTAGTTAAGACTATTAGGATTTACAGTACATTTTATTAGGGTTTAACTTAACTCACTTGTATTGATTTGCAAATTTGAAAAAAATGGTCCATTAATTTTGTAACTTTTGTAATTTTTTTCTTAAATAAAGAGATTCCAACTTACAGTTTCATGGTAAAAAAAACTAGTATTGTTCTTTATTTTAAAAAGTTAGCCATATCAAGAACTAGAACATAGGTATGATCCTAACTTTTCCCCTAGCTGCAAGTCGAATGGTGGATCATTGGATCAGCAATGTCAGAGCAAGTACAGGAACAGAGTCACCCACTCCTCCCCCAATGAATCTGAGTATTCAGGTGTCAAATAATTCTAAATCAAAACCAGCTGTGAAGACCATGTCTTTGTCAGAAAGGTTTGGTGCAGGGGTGGGTGGTAAAAAGATCAAAGTGTCTCCATCAACTGCTACAGCTACAGGCACAGAGAAGCCAAAAAAGGCAATCACTGTAAAGAAGAAAGCTGCTGCAGCAGTTGGTGAGTGAGTCTTTTTATTTTTAATTGATGAAATGTGGAATATTTGTTTCAAAACTGATTGTGATTTGTAGGTTGAGTTTTTAAATATGCTATTGACTTTTATTATCACCAAATTAAGGTAATACAGTACTAAGTAGCTTATCGAAACACTTATTAAATAAATTAAGAAAGTTTGACAAGGGTTATAATTGTGTATACTTATTGAAATTGTTCAGTTGTCCAATGGGGACCATGAGTTTCAACTGCTAATTGCTAGTCTTCTTCAGACGATGTGTAGACTGTGACTTTGTTCACTTATATATAGGCATCGGATTGGTGCCTATAGAAATGCACTCAGTGTCTTGAATGGATCTGCCACATGTTTGTTGTTTGCACATGGTTGAAAGTTAAGCCTTGGGTATCTCAACGCTGCCCTTGCTGTTGTTGTTGTTTGGATGGAGCTCAGTTATTGTATCTGTTTGTTTGCCAGTAACCAAGTCCAAGAATACAAAAAAACAATCAGTATTTGAGAGGCTTGGGGATGAAGTCCCATCCAGTACCATTTCCATCCAAAACGAAGGTGTCACCAATGTCAGAATGAAGACTGGTGTTAAACAGCTGTCCAAGAAAAATGCTGATGCTAGCCAGAAGGTATTGAATAAATTAAGAACTTAAAATTGTTAGTTAACAAAATATTTATAACTATGATCATGAATATTTAAAGTTGCTAAATGATGATGGATTAAATGTTTGGGACCATGTATGTTACTAGAATACTCAGAGATGAAACATGACAAAGTAGCTACTGCAGATATCAGCTGTAGCTACAAAAACTTTTCAAGTAGGGAAAAATTGTTAGTAGCCTAAAAGACCTGAGAAGAGGAGTTGGGGGGGATGGCAGTGGGTTTTCCTTGAAATTTTGGCTCTTTCATCAAATTTCTTTGTGAAGATCTTTTTTATAAGAAATCAGAAGGGGACTGTTTTGTATATTTGAAATTAGCGGGAATAGTTTTCAACAATGAGATTTGTTGTGAGCAAGCACAAAGGCCTACCACAAAACAGGAATGGAGTTGAAACAATGCAATTTTTTTAAAATTTTTCTAAGAGAGCATGCTGCCATGCCCCTTATTGGAAGTTTTGGCATGTTTAATGTCTCATTTCCTCCATCAGTTGTGCCAACACGCTCCTGGCCTTAACTTTTTTTCTGTTGGACAGAAATGGTCAGATAAAACTTGCTGGCATTTCTTGAGGAACTGGCCTAGTCTGAAGAACAGTATTTCAGAGTGAAACAAAAATGAATAATAATTTAATGAAAATTTGGATAGTCAGTATGATAAACACTGCATAAGCTGGTGGCAAAGCAAAGATGTGTGCCAATGGCTTATGCTCAAACAATGGTCAGTGCAGATTATGGGGTTACTTTGTGCTCAGTTGTAATTGAGCTCAAATATGAGACAAGATTGTGAAAGAAGTCCTTCAGAATACTTCCGAAGGAAAGATTTTTGATTGAGTTTATTGATATTGTATGAACTTAATGCTGATGATGAATTAAGCTATATTAAAATGTGGAGTCTAAATATGTGCTTTGAAAACTTTGTAGTTAAAGTACATATTAGTCATGTTGCAGTTATCCAGAGCGCTAAATTCATTTAAATTTCTGTAGGTGAAAGGAACGAGTTCTGTTTTTAGTCGCCTTGGTGACAAGGCTGAGCCACTGTCAACAGCAACGACGACAGTGAGAGTTCCTCCCATCATACAGAGAGCACAACTGGAGAGTTCTGACGAGGAGGATGAAGATGATAACTCTGCAGTTGATTACACTAGTCATAGTGTTCTTAGCCCTCCTAAGCCATCCAAACTCACTTCTTCAACAAATTCACCTAAACCTGTAAAACATGTTAAACCGGTTAAGCGAACAGTTGGTATTGTCTCGTCTACCACAGAAACTAGAAAATCGCCTGTCGCTAGCAGATCTGTGTTTGCTCGATTAGGAGCAAAAGTGTAGCTGTTGTTAATAATATGACAATATTCTCTTATGAATTATTTTACTCCAAGTGTGTTTTTTTGGCAACTTTTACTTAGACATATTTAAAGTATGTAGAGTTTTGAAGAGAGCAAATACTGTTGCTGAAATGCCAAGAAAACGATAGAAAAATTTTAAGTTTTTTCACTGCAGAGAAATTTCCGTCTTTTATTTAACTCTTGGAATTATTCTGGATCTTTGTATAAAGCACGGTGTAAGCCGATGGTAAAACAAAAACAAGATAGATGTGCTTGTTTTTTGCTTGTTCTGCTGTTTATAACCCTTTCAATTCCAGAACTCTTCTGGTAAATTCTACCAACTCAAGCCCATATATAGTTTTCATTGAACTAGGTTGGGAGAATTCAGTCTTTCCTTTTTGACAGTTCGCCTTGTTTGATTAATCCTATTTTCTCACCTTGACCAAATGTCTTATTTCGTATTTTTGTTATGTGATGGGAGTTTATAGATAACTGACTGAAACGGAGAGATTTTAAACATAAACTGAATAGTTTTAAAAAGAGCTCTAAATAGAACCAGTCTCCTGGCAACCATACTGTGTTGTATGCATTAACTTATTTGTGCCGCTTTTCGAGAAAACCGCGATTTTTATCCGTACGAATTGGTGTTTTTTGAGAGGTCTTGTTCTATACACTGTCAGATATAAAGAATAGAAGTTTAAAGTTCTTTTAAGAAAGTAAAATTTTTGAATATTCATGTGTAGAAAAAATTGTTTTACTTTTTCGTTTTATGCCGTAGTCTTCGTCCAGAAACAATATGAGAAAAATAGAAGCTTTGCATGGTCACATAACTCAGGAATATTACATTATTTGTCAATTTGACATATATCTTTGAATGGATTGCTGTCAATGCCAGGTTTCTAGCAACTACTACTACTATGCCTCTAAATTCCCTGGGTCCGTAACAAAACTCCTCCAACGGACATGGTTCTGGGAGACCCTCTTCAGCTCGGTCCATGTCTTCCCGGCTGTCTTCGTCTCAGCGTCAATGCTTCTGCGCCAAGTCTGTTTTGGTAGGCCCACCTTCCGCTTCCCTTGTGGATTCCAGTCAAGGGCCTGTCTGGTGACGTTAGAAGCAGGCTTGCGGAGCGTGTGACCGATCCATCCTCGTTTTCTCGGACTCGATTGGGGCTTGTCTGGTCCTATCCCACAGTTGCTCACTTAGATGACTTCCGGCCAACCGATGAGGACGTTACTCGGACACTGTTGATAAATGACTGGAGTTTCTGGGTATTGGTCTTTGTTACCCGCTAGGTTTCTGAATCGTAAAAAAGGAACGACTTGACGTTGGTGTTAAAAATCAGGAATTGTTGTGAAGAGAAAGAGCTGTTGATCTCCAGATTGGTCGTAGGGTGTTGAAGGTCTGCCGTGCTTTATTGACCCGGCACTTGCTATCTGCCTCGATCTGTGCCCCTATCCTTATTTACACACTGCCCAGGTAAACAAACTTGTCGACTTCCTTGATGTTTTCTTCGTGTAGTCGCACTGGGTCTTGCTTTTCGTTGTTCAGCCTCATTACCTCCATCTTCCTGGTGTTGAATTGGAGGCCAGTCTTCTCCGCTTCTTCTGCAACACGACACAACTTTTCTTGCACATCTTGTTGTTGAGGGAGAGAAGGCCGATGTCGTCTGCGTAGCCCAGGTCTTCCAGTTGCTTCGTGAATGTCCACCGTGGCCTACCGCATTATCCAGTGAACTGCCAGCAGGGAGATCGTTGGCGACAACAGATCTGAGACAGCGAGAGAAGGGCTCTGTCAGCTTCCCATCATGGATGACTTGGCAGGTGGCATCTTTAATACAGTCCGCAAGATGATGGTGACAAACTTTGGTGGAAAACCATAATGGTGCATCAATCTTCAGATGACATCCCTGTCGACGCTCACGAATGCCATCTGAAAGTCAACGAAGATTGAATACAGAGGGGAGGGGGGTGTGCCACTCAAGGGACTGCTCAATGATGATGCGCATTGTGGCGATGTGATCTGTACGTGACCTATCTTTCTGGAAGCCTGCCTGTTCGTCCCGAAGTTTCCTGTCCGGTGTTGTCTTTAGTCTCTAAGATGATTATCGCCAGAACTTTCCCTGGGATAGACGGCAACGTTATTCCTCTCCAGTTGTTACAGGCTGACAAGCCCCCTTTCTTCGGCAGCTTCACAAGGTCGCATTTCTTCCAGTCTTCTGGTACTCTCTCCTGCTCTCAGATCTTGTGTAGGATGTCTGCCTTCAGTGCTTCAGGTGGTATGACATCAGGACCTGCTGCTTTGCCTGACTCCAGTGACTTGATGGCCTTGGTGATCTCGTACTTGGTAGGTGTCCGGTGTTGTTAGCAAGGAGTTCGGTAAGGTGTAGGATGTCCAATGAACCTGGTGGTGCAGATCTGTTGAGATTTTAGCAACTGCATGCTGAAAATAATTTTTTGTTAGATTTGATGAGATATGCAAACTGGAACAATTCTTCTACCGGTAATTTGCGTACTTTGAATCTTGCTTTTAAGCATGACTTGTTTGCTACAATAATATTAATAATTATAATAATGATAGTAACAACAATA
>JAOBRD020427066.1:6593-18774 GCA_027575215.2 Hydrozoanthus sils | reverse complement strand
AAGGGGTTTATTTATTTTATAACCCTCCCAATGATTCTTTCCTCGAAAAACTTTGTGTACAATTGCAGCGATGAAAAGTTCTCTTTTCTCCACACTAACTGAAGTTGGATGTCCAGAGCGTAAACTCTCAGTTTTAAGCTTAAGATGTTTTACAGATTTTTAGAGGCTTGATAAATTTAGTTATTGAAACTGTTGTTTAGCGAAAACGGACTTGCAGCTTGTTTTACCTTCCAATTCGTTTACAGCGTATTTTATCGACTTTTTTGCGCTGTCTGGCACTACCTTTTAAACCAGGCATTTTAAAAAACTTCGGCGAAACGATTAACTTCCTTGTCTATCAATTTAAACTTATTCAAAATTTGAAAAATAACGTTCGTTGTTTTAATTAAAAATGGCCGATATAATCGCAGCAGTTATCAAATTGGAAGGGGAATATTTGCTGATAACATACTTCCAATTTCGTACCAATGAGATTGCACGAAAATTATTGGATGGGTTATAATTTAAAATATCTAAAATTAAAGTTTGACCCGTGCATTTAAAGACACTTATTACCGGTTTCAAAATAAATTTTGCGAAGTGTTTATGAAGACAAAATGCCTGTTTTAGCGCCAAAGCTGCGAATACTTTTTAAGCTCATTTGATAAGTGTGATGTCGCATGATTTGATAGGCGGGCCGGATCAATCTCATTTTCCCGGTCAAATTTCTGCAGTGTAACTACACTTTCAGTAGCTTTTTAAATTCCTTTGATGTCTGTAGAGTGGCTTGGCAAATCCTTTCTTACGGTTTATAACTAGTATTTGCCACGAACATTTAATAAAATTCGGTGAAAACAACAGTAGCTAGTATGTGTCACGAACAATAAAGGGCAATTCGAACGTAGCAGTTAATTAACAGATCACGCTAGCTGCATGCTACGCTATAAATCATTATAAATCATTATCCTGGCGGCCGTGGTCATAAATCGCCGGACGTATGTTTTTGATTTTATTTGCACTGAATGTACTATTTTGAAAGCTTATTTCACAGTCTTAAAATGGTCAGGTAACACTTTTATCCATTTACAGTCGAACAGAAGTGTTGGAAAAGCCCTTGCAGCTATAAAAGTACCAATAAAAAAATGGCTGTCAGTAGCACTTTAAAGAACTTAATTTTGCTGTTTAGAAAAACCTGCTGCCAAAAAAGACAAAAAAATAAACACACATTACTGGTGAATGGAAACCTTTTTTTCACTAATACCTGAAATTGCCCAGTTTAAACTTTCTATTAAGTTTAGTTTCTTTGTTGTTGTAATTTTGATTTAGAGTACTGAAAATGTTGATTTCCCATCAAACTTGTTCCAAATGTTTAGTAACGCTTGACAAACTTTAACAAAAAAGACAACTTTAAAAACAACTTTCTGTAACAGCCTACAGATTTAAACACTCGATTACATAATGAAATGATTCGGGCAACCTTTTCCTTAATTATTACTGTACCTAAACATCCAAAGAGCTCAAGTTTCAAGCACGCATGATTAATGTGGTTGGACATGTGTGACACTCCATCAACACTCTTTGGGTGGATACGAATAGCATCTGCTGTGACATTTTTTAGGAAACTCTTTCTGTGTCCATTAAATCTTTTAACTCCTTTAAGGACCTGGAAAAGAAATTAAACAACAAATTGGGTATCCGCATGCAATCGTCTATAACAAGAAAACCAAACTATATATCTATAACTGTCCGATTCATCTAACAATGTGAGTTATAACACATCCAGTGTTGTTATTCAGAATTAAACTGCTTCTTTTTACGTTTCTAATGTTTTGTTTAACATTATGTATAATTCTATTTTTTCATTGTCTTGTTTATCTTGTTTCTCTTTTTCGAATTTTCCTAACAAGTTACACTTACATTTAAACGTATTCCCTGCCCTCCACAAGGTGAGGTTCTCAGAATTGTATTTGTTGTTGCTATAGAAACAAAAGTTAATGAAAGTTGTCGTAATTATAACTATAGTTGTTATTAGTGTTATTGTTTTTACCATTGCCTATTTTTCAAAGTTATAGAAGCAGCTATAACTTTTTATTGATTATTTGATCCTTCTTTGTTACAAATTAAAATACCTTTCTTTCTCCAAACTCCTTGTACCATTTCCAGGTCCCTTCACTGTGGTAGCTGATGGTAAATTCTGTAACCCATACAAGACTTTCGAGTCCTCCTCCCTCTACAGTTACTGCTCGTACCCGTGTTCTTGCCCAAAGTAACTTGGATGTAGGAAAAATTCCCAGCAGCTGAACACCAAGAGTGTGAGCCGTGTAGCCTTGCGTGATAAGGCATATGGCTGCTGTCCTGCACCGAGGGGGATGTGATTTGTGTATCTTTAATTCGTCTATCTTTCATTCCAAGTGGCTCATCACAGGAACCTGTTGAGTAACATTTGTCAAGTAATCAAGGGCCACAACAGCATTTGGTACAGTCAGATTAAAGGAATATTTTTCAGTCGGGCTAACACAAGCTGAGCTGCCCGAATGGATTTGTTTGTAGGTACCAAGTTCAAGTGCATTCGCCATTGTTGTTCCCTTGCCAAATGTCCCTAGACTCAAATCAGTCTCGCGTACACTTTTTTTTAAAATTAAGAACATACTTAAAAAAAACAGTGAGGCTCGAATTGCCCGAAAAATAAGAACAAATTAAGAACAATTTGAGGCTGAAATGAAAATTTTATGAAAAAAATGTAAAAAAAAAGAAAAAAATAGCAAAATGAGCGTGGCAAGCAGTCATCATACAGAGCATTACACATTAAATGAATTTCGCTACTTATTATTTATTCATTTATTTATTTAGTTATTTATTTATTTATTTATTGATATGGAGTCGATTTTCAACCATAAAAGAAAATATTGCAGTTAAGAACAAAATAAGAACATTTTGAGCCTCAAATTGTTGAAAAAAATCTGGGCAAAATTTTAATAAAAATAATAATAATAAAAAGTGTATTTCAAACGTCAAGTTCTACACGAATACAGTGTTAATTCAGTTAGAATTCAAGGATTTCAGAAAGCCTAATTACGGATTTGCCTCTTAACAGCCTTTCAAAACCGACGACATTTGAACGTCCTTATAAAAAATTTTTATAATGCCAGAGTCTAATTACTCGGCCTTCCTGTGGAAGAGCCCGAGTCATAATGCAGGTTTCTGTCCTACAAAAAGTCAATTCAGCATCTTACAGATTTCAGAATTCATCGTTCATGGGGATGTTTGAGAAAACAGAAAGTGATATGAGTACCAAATGTGAACAAAGCAGAAATATAGTTGACAAAACTTATCTTACGAGAACAGTTTAGATACAGATGAATGCAACAAACCAGATGTACTGTCGCTAAAAATCAAGAACAACAAAAAAAGACGCCTTATCAAAACGAAACGGTGCAAGTAACATTTGTATAAACTATTTTTGTTTCAATGAATTAACTTTAGTGCCGTTTTTATATCCACCGTATTTCTTCACATTATTTTATTGTGTACATGTGATATATTTTGTATATTAGAAACGGGAAACGCGATACTTTTCATGAAAGAATTCAGATATCGTCGTGACAATATTATTTTTACTTGTCGAGTTGTACTTTGGTTCGCCGGCTCGCCAAAATATCCAGTGAAACGCCTAATAAGATTATTTAAAGTGGCAGTTTATCATAATGGTTTGTTGACCAGTCGTTTATTACCACGCTTGTAGTTCGCTTGTGTGAACTTAACGTTTTTCAGGATGTCTACAGCCTTGAAATAGCTAGATTGTCCTATTACTGTACGACGGATTAGCAGCTCGAATACAAGTCAAGTCATTTGATGTGGGATCATTTTTGTGATTGTTTTCACCTCGGCATAAAATCTTCGCAGCTGCAGAATTCCATTCAGTTCAGTTGAGCCGACACAATTTAATTTTCGCTTTTGACAGGCCACTTGGTAAACTTCCTCAAACCGGCCAAAGAGTCTATATTGTTTTGTGTTTTCTGGGAAGGAAACAGCTTCTAACTTCTGAAGATCTTTTTCGTCTTACTGAGAGGATTCAAAACTGACGATTGTCTGTTTTCATTCATGATTTGAATTGTGCTGCAAGAAAGCGTCACGAACATTGCAGTGGCTTTTGGATCTG
Organism: Hydrozoanthus sils; assembly: GCA_027575215.2. Lineage (NCBI taxonomy): Eukaryota > Metazoa > Cnidaria > Anthozoa > Zoantharia > Hydrozoanthidae > Hydrozoanthus > Hydrozoanthus sils. The sequence goes on along the minus strand of JAOBRD020427066.1, from coordinate 14,636 downwards.
ATTGGCTGTTAATATCGTATAAGACTTCAATATTTTTGGTTTTTAAAAAACATAAAAACATTGTGGCGTATTTTTGCCCGTAAAAAGTTCCACAGCGCCTGAAAAAGTGATTATACTAGTAAACAACAGCACAATTGCCCTGGTTGAAGTAGTTGCAGCTTGTTACTAATTACTAAAAGGGTACATCATCAAAGGCCCCTTCACGTTGTAATTGCATCATGGGTAATCGGGACATGGATTTCAGAGAGTCTAGTAGCGAACTGAGACTTATCAACGATTTCTCGCAAAATCATACGTTTTGAACCTTCGGCTTTTCAGATAGGCAATGTAAGTTAATATTCTAACCACACGCTGATTTCTGGCCAAGCTGCAGGCCGAAAATTACTTGAGAAATGATGGAATTTTGTTAGAAGTCTATTGTTTTCGAGCGAGTCAGTTCCGCACAACCGTTCTGACAAACAACACACTTGCCAAGAGATAAGCCAATTTTAGTGTAATTTGTAACGAAACACGCCAAATAATCAGGTGTGTAGGATTAGAAGTGCGCTTGGCTTTGCATGCGAGAAGTCAAGTACTTGAAATGAAATTGTTTGAGAGCAATCGTCAATAAGCCTTAATTCATGTCCCAATTACCCATGATGCCAATTTAACAACCGTAAAAGGGTATATTCAGGTTGGTACAACAGCTTAAGGAATATAAAACAATTAACTCAATTGCCTATTAAACTCACCGTGAACGTGGTAGACAAACCCTGCGATGATAAGAATTACGGTTTGTACTTGTAGTTTCATGCCTACGACCTTCAATAATTAAATATCATAAACAGATACTTCACCTACACAACAGTTTGTGTTGCTGGCTCGAGTCGAATGCGATGAAACGGGGAAGCTGCAGATAGAGTTACTCTTCCCGTAATTGTTGTCACATTTCTCGATATAAATAACCTGAATTGAAAACAGGAAACCTGAGATTCGTTATCCTGCTGCTGAAAAGGAGCCCACTGTTTGCAAAATTCTGCCTCTTTATTTACTCATCTTGGTGTGCGGTACTTTAACAACTACACTCTTTCCAATTTTATAAGAACATTGAATTTTTCGACTGAGGCTGAACGATTTTCAGCCTCATGTTCTTATAAAAAAGGTTCTTATAAAAAATAATGAGTGTAACCCCTGATACTCTTGCCAACTAAGACAAGAACAATCAAAGGCTCTATGAACCACCCCATGGAAGAATATAAATTTAACAAAATCTTCTAACAACGATGCATCATCTGCCTCGTGGTGGAACATCTTATTTTCGTAAGCTCAAAATTCCAGAAAGTTTGCAGCGTAAAAGTTCGTGACGTACTCAAATAATCAAACTATCAATTCATAGTGTGTTTGTCGGTGAAAGTTTACTGATCAACTTTAGAATCAAACGGCTGGAATGGTCAGTTGGAGTTCGAGCCTGGGTTTGGAACTAAAACATTTTTACCTCATTAATAACTGGCATATTGTTACATAGGAGTGTTTTATTGCCAAAACAAAAAATGGATGGAAATAGAATGGAAGTACACTGGCAAAAAACATTCGTTCGTACGTTTGAGCATATACGGTTTTTGCACAAGTTTTTAGCTTAAAAATGATTTAACCCACCAGTAAAGCACCAGACAGGCAAATAACTATAAAATCCACTTTACTAGAACTAATATTCTAAGATTCTCTATTGTTTCCTCTGGCCCAGGAATATGGAATTCACTTCCTAATGATCAGTTAAGTCTGAACAATCTTACCATGTTTTAAAAAAATACCTAAAAAAGTGTTTCATTTAGCCTCTTTTTCAGTTTCATTCTATTTCCAAGTTTCAAATGTTATAAATTCATTAGTTGAGGCGGTACAAAAGTATAAGCCCGTGGCTTCTTTTTGTTACTGCCTCACCATTTCAGATACAAACCTTGTCTATATGAACTTATGCTACCTAGCCTACTATCGAGCGATGGCATCTGTTTATATCAAGAAATCTAGAAATATTCATTTTTATTCAATATTTGTTGATTGCTCAGTTATTTATTAATGTCAACCATATTATTCTGTAAGTGGCTGTATCTTTAATGGTATTTTTGTAACAATAAATAGAATTGAAAATTTGAAAAATTGAAAAAAATAAAAAGAAACCATATGAATGAATCCGTGGTTTTGTGCCGGGTGTTTTCTTACCTTGTTCTTAAATTTTGGCCGATTTTCAGCCTGATGTTCTTATAAAAAAGGTTATTATATAAAAAAGAGAAAGTATAATTATACGTTGGCACATCAAGACTTAAGTTATATAACAATCTGAGAGTGTGCAGCTGTAAGAACAACCTAAACGACAAAAACATGTTAGACCCAAGGTCAACTTAGCAGCACATTTCATTTAGGTTATTGGGACGTTGCACAAAAATTTAGTGTTCTAATAAAACGTGCACTTAGCTAATTGTATTTGTCGTCCTCTCTTTGTATCCAAAGAATTTCATACATGCGCACGTAAACGAGAAACTTTTGCCAAGCTAAAAAAAAATAAACAGTGAATTTTTAAACTTTAATAAACAAAGCGGTGAAAATATCACAAACATCGTTAGCCTTGTTTGTTTAAGATATCAAAGCTCTCTTTTGTTATTTTGCGTGAAGTACATTCCAACGTGGCTGTTTCCTCGTGAGAGCGCCGGTTTTGATTATAACCCAGCCAATAAGGATGAAGCAAAAATCTCGCGTCTTCATCAAACTAATTTGCACCACAAAAGGCCGTTTTTGCTGGAAAATTCTTACTTCTTACAAAACCCAGAAGCAGTCCGTAATTGCAGTTTAGACTAAGCCGCTCTAGAATCTTTTTGGATTGCGGACAACCTCCTTGCTTCTGATAATTTTGTGGTCGTTTGGTTTGTCTTCACACGGAAAGAGCACTTGAAGTAAGACTTTCATTTTTAATGCCAAGTTATTTAGCTAATTCTGTTTCATTATACAAGTATAATCTTCGTTTCACCTTGATTTTTTCAGTCCGGGTTTGCGTCTCCACGTGTTTTCGATGTCCTGAAATTTATTCAAAGCACTCTGCAGTTGCTCTTAGTTTGCGTTTTTAAGACTTCTTCGATTCTTGATCTTTTCTAGATTGATTGTGAAACTTGTAAGCTACATAAACGAAAAGCTATTCCTAAAACCTTAGTTATAACTAAGCACGATTGAAATGCTGTTGTCCCGAGATTAAAAGCTTTGATTCTCCAAAATGTGTGGTGTTTCGCTAGAAAAGATTATACGCTTACCTTCAGTATTATTACGTGCATTTGGCCTTACTGTCATTTTTTGCAAGTTGTAGCTTCATTTCAACTTGGATTTTCTCGGTCCGGCTTTGTCCAACGTACTGTTTCTCTTTGTCGTGCCGAAGTTTTGTAGGTCATTTTTTTCTAAATTCAATAAGAAATACTCAGCAGTGGTTGTCGTCAGGCCGAAGCTGTGATTGCGTTTTTCGTGGTTTCTTTTACCTGACTTGCTGAGAAATTCCGAACACTGCATAAACAAAAATACTTTTAAAACTTTGGTTATATTTGACCTCGAAACCTTTCCTCGAGTAACGCCTTGTATTGTTTCCAAAATGAGCACCATTTTATTACTCAGAAATATGGGGGGAGGGGGTGGGGGGAAGCTTTTATTCGCCAAAACTTTGAAACTGTTTCATTACAAAAGATTGCGCTTCTGTATCAGTATTATCACTTGCGTTTTATCTTCTAATATATATTAAATATTATAGCATAGAGGGAAAAATTTCTTCGAGCTGATTCCTGATTTCCGAACGTTTCCGAATACCTTCGAAGATTTTACGAATTTTTTTAAAAATCATAGAAATGCCTTAAAAACGATTTGAAACTCCTTCTGAATGTTTTTAGAGATTTCAAATATTTTATTACATCTTCAGCAAATTTAGAAGAAACTTGGGATAAAACGACTTAAGTTATGCAACGCTTTCTCGTGGGAAACCTCGGAGAATGAAGAATTTTGCCCTCGATGTCATAAACATGTTTTCGCCTGGTTCCTGGTAAAATTTAGAAATTAATACCACTTGTGTTTTTTGAGAAAGTTGAAAACACTCGTGAAATTAATCCTTAATTTTACTCGGCCTCATGCGATTACCTATATCATTAAATTTTAATGCATGATATAAAAATATTATTAGTAGTACTAATAGTAATATAATCAATATTATTATTAATTATTTATTTTATTATGAACTTGAAAAAATTATTATAGCTAATCGAATGACTCCGGGTATCAAATTTCGAAAAAAAAATCACGCGTCTTTTGGCTTAATCCGAATTGCTTGCCCAACCGCATTGAAGGCAGTTCATTCAGGATTGGATCAAAAGACACGTTGTTTCTTCAAAATTTGGGGACTCATTCGATTACCTATAACAATTTCATTTTTATTGTAAACTTAACAATATCAATATTAATATTGTAAATGTTAATATTATTAACAATAATATTGTTTTAATAATTATTATATTGTCTATATATTTTAGTATACTAAAGCAAAATGCAAGCGATAGTGCTAAATGCAAGTGCAACACCTTGCAAGGAATCAGTTGTTATTAGCACTCGTATTTCAGCTGGCCAAAACAGCCTTCTTCAGGGAATAAAGAATAATTTCCATGCAGAAGGCAGGGTGTGGCCAGCTGAAATACAGTGCTTAAAAAAATGTATCTTCAAACTTATCATTACTAATTATAATTTTAAAATATTTCTACCTTTGTTAACCTTGATTATATTTCAACAGTAAACTATAACAAAATTAATTTTATTGAAATCGCTAAAAATACTTGCAACAATTGATAAAGGCTATACACTCCCGGCCAAAGCAAATGAAACACTTGCATTTCAAGGGGCCTTTCCCCTCATACCTTCTTCAATGTTGCAGTTTCCCAAACAGAAGATTCACTTGAAAATTTTCCGAAAAGTAGGGCTGAATGAGGTCTTTTGTTTCATTTCATTTTGTCTAGGAGTGTAGCTTGTGGTTAAAAACTCCAATAGAAACTCAAATGTTTTCAGCTAAGAAGATATCATTAGGAAAATATCAGTTTTATATTTTTTTACATATATTTGTGTTATCAATTTTAACAAAAAAAAATAATATAGCGGTATACTCCTGATAAAGATTTCTTAGTCGAAAACGTTTGAGTTTTTAATCACAAAATAGTCTTTATGAATTTTAATAAAAAAAAGTAATGCAATGTTAACACTAGTTAGTGATATCAATATTAATGTTATTGATTTTATTATTGATATAATGATATTAGTATGATAATAAAAATAACAATGATATTAGTATTGCCTTAGGTTAATTACAGCAATTAATATATTGTTGTTATTATAACTGTTGTTTTTGTTATTATTATTATTATTAATAGCATAAACTAATAACTTAATATATATTATCTCTTATTTACTTTTATTCATGATATTATAACCTCGTTTTTTATTTCTCCAACAGCACATGGTTATACACTCTGTTCAAAAACCCTCGTTATCACGTGCTGATGTTTGCTACGAACGTCGCGTTACCAATCAGCTGCCATTTGCCGCTTTCTTAGACGCTATCCTCGTTCTGTCCGAAACAAAGGAATGCTGAACTTGATATTTGCCAAAACTGTGAGTTTTTATTTCATTTTTTTCTTCTATCTAATATTACGATACAGGCAGATATCGTAACAAAGCGTACACTCGATTGTCCTGAATGTTTGCAAGTACACGAAACTTTGAAGTGTTTGGATGGCCTGAGTGAAGTTCGTTGCTTTGTCGCGTTATTAGCTGTCGTTCAGTGATCCAGTTTTTAACTTGCGGCCATTCATGACAAGAGCGGCACAACAAGTTTACTCAACTGTCATGCTGTTTATCATCACGTCAGAATTAATTTTTCGTTCACCTCAACAATTGCTTCAACCTGACTCGAGTTTCACCTCGGTTTCGGCAGTTTCGGGATTTTATTTGCAAGGTTACGTTGATTTCAGAAAAGGTTTCACAACGTTCTATTAGAATTTTCTTCTTGTAAAACTTCAGCAGGCAAAATATTTTATAGATGCTCTGACGTTACGGCAAAACATGACAGCTTGCAGTAAGCAAGGCAATGGATGATTCAGTATAGACAGTATAGTTATCGCTCCTCAATTCACGCTGGAGGGTTTTTGTGCGATTGTAAACTACCGGCTGCGGTCAGTTTCAACTGTGCTCTCGACAACTCTGCAAGTTTATTTGGTGTTTACAATCTTTGAGAACCCTCCCTAAGTTGTGTAAGGCTGTACAAAGCACAAGTAACAAACGTTTTGCAACTCGGTTAAGGCGGCCATTTTTTGTACACCGGCGCGTACAAACGCAAGGAAGCCAAAACAACTTTTGAAACTCAGGAAAGAGATTTGTGAAGTAAATGTTGTTTACATTAGCCAAACGGCTTTTGGGTATAAACGCGAGCAACGTGGAAGTTTTAAATTACGAAAACGGAAAAGTTTGTTGCTCTTGCGATTTGTTTCGGTTAATGTATAAATTTGAAATCCTTGAAGGATGTCGGGAAGGGCAGACCTAACTGGTATTGCAATGGTAAAGCCAAAAAGGTACGATCTAGATAGTCCAGAATTGCCCTGGGGTAGTTTTTTTTAATTTTTTATCAATTCTGGACTGTTAGCCTAAGTAGGTTTCAAGCCCTCAAGATCACAAGCCCGCGCAAGGTGAGACTAGTTTAGAGCGTGAATTGAGAAACGATAGTAGGGTTTGGGTTTGAATTCTGTCGCTTCTAATTTGTTAAACATGCGCATGCTCAGCGCAGTGATAACAAATTTACTCAGGCACAGAAACGACCATGGGACCAGAACACTTTTGCAGAGCAGCGCACTGGAAAAGTTGTAGAAACGGGGAAGACAGCTGTAGATATGAAAGACATGTAGATCAGATTCCTTTTGGCCTTCGTTTTTTCGAGACGTGCTCCGATCTTCATTTCTTCGACCATTGCTGATTTTGAAGGTTCGAATTACTTACCAGTAAGTTCAGGCTCACTCGTACTTGTTTTTTCGTCTATCTGTCGCCTCCGTAAGACAGAACAGAATCGGTTTTTTGGACGTTTTCGACGTGAGAAGGTAAAAACCAGGGAGCTTGCCTTTGGCTTTTAGTCGACTCTCGATAGAATGAGTAAAATCACTTGACAAGGTAGATCCCATTGCCACACCCAATATCTCTTCCAACAGACGCTCTTCAAACTAGAAGAGCTGGTCTTTTTTGGCACTTTCGGCGCTAGCTACCTTTTTTCAACTGGCACAATGGGCTCTAGGAATTCCATTTTTCAGCTGGCAATTTCGGCGCTAACTGACTTTTTTCGGCAGATTCTTTTTGAGCTAGCTATCTTTTTTCGGCTGGTATTTTTGGCACTAGCTACCTTTTTTCGTCTGGTAATTTTGGCGCTAGTTACCTTTTTTCACCTGGTACTTTTGGCGCTAGCTATGTTTTTTCACCTGGTACTTTTGGCGCTAGCTACCTTTTTTTCAGCTTGGTAATTTTTGTGCTAGCTACCTTTTTTCCGCTGGTATTTTTTGCGCTAGCTACCTTTTTCCGACTGGTACTTTTGGCGCTAGCTATCTTTTTTTCAGCTGGTACTTTTTAAGCGAGCTACTTTTTATCGGTTGGTATCTTCGGCGCTAGCTACCTTTTTTTTGGCTAGTACTCTTGGTGCTAGCTACCTTTTTTTCAGCTGGTACTTTTTGCGCGAGCTACTTTTCATCGGTCGGTATCTTCGGCGCTAGCTACCTTTTTTCGGCTGGTACTCTTGGCGCTAGCAACCTTTTTTCGGCTGGTACTCTTGGCGCTAGCTACCTTTTTTCGGCTGGTACTCTTGGCGCTAGCTACCTTTTTTCGGTTGGCACTTTTGGCGCTAGCTACCTTTTTTCGGCTGGTACTCTTGGCGCTAGCTACCTTTTTTCGGCTGGTACTCTTGGCGCTAGCTACCTTTTTTCGGCTGGTACTCTTGGCGCTAGCTACCTTTTTTCGGCTGGTACT
>JAOBRD020427065.1:15062-27482 GCA_027575215.2 Hydrozoanthus sils | reverse complement strand
ATGTCATCTTCAGTGATGCAAGATGTGAATGTAACAAGAAAATATATAGATTAGCAAGAATAGCAATGGCAATTGGAATGCTCAAAGACAAATAAAGAAATTACAAAAAACGATTTACACTTTGCTTAAGATAGGCTCATTGCTGAGCGTAAAAGACCCTGTCCCAAGTGGGCGCCGTTCACGGATTGTGCATAAATTTTACATGCAGTCTGTTAGTCGGAGAGACTCACGTGCCGACATTTTTCAATCTGCGGGCACATGACAACGGTTAGAAACACTTAGTGAACTCTCCACAGTGCCGGCCTCTCTTTGTACTACAGAATGCTTCAGAGTCTTAGATTATGCCTCTACATAATTCCAACTCAAGATCAAGGAGGCCATTCACATTAAACTTGAAAAGCTCTGTAATTTCTTATTTTGTAATTTCGCCTTTTTATTTCTTTCTTTCACCAAAATGATTTATAAGTTATTATTATGACGCTTAGTTTTAATCCAATCTCTCATTTTCGAATTCACAAAACAATACATAATATATGGGGGCCTAAAAGGTTAGGAATCGCAGAAACTACATCTATAATGTTATTGTCGTAAAATATTCAATAACATTAACAAATAGGCCTAATCAAATTACATTGCACCCTTTTGTGATTCTTGATATCATTTAAAGTACATTGCTTGATAGTCTATAAAACATTTACCCAAGAAAACTCTGCAACGTACTTAAAGCTTAGGGTTAGGGTTAAAAGCTTTTTAACTGCGTCTCAAAACATTATTGTTCTAATTTCTTACCTAACATTTCTAAGCTAATTTTTTTTTATTCAAGTCCAGGCCTAGTTTCGGACGTCATGACAAAGCTCCAGGAAAAGCCACCGGAATAAAACGTTTTGTCTGCGCTGAAATAAGTTAAAACTATAAAATAGTATCATAAAAATTACCATATATTTAAACATTTATACAAACAATTTAGTTGATGTGTTGTTTCTACAAATAATCGATTTTAGCAAGCTTTTAAATAAAATTAATAAGAGACTCTAGAATACTGATACTCGTCAATAGGTATAAAAGGGGATGATTGTATTTCGAACCTCTAAGGAAGGGCTGACGTTCTAAAAATCACCTTTCCAACCATGATTAATACATCAAACCACCTGAACTCTCTGTTGGCTGGTTTTACATGTTTTAGTTTGGTTTATTCTTCAACGAATTAAAATGGTCAAACTAAGGCCAACATTTCTCTTTCTATGTAAATCATTATCTAATGTTATTTACTATTTATAAAACCTAAAGTTTTCAGCTAATGAGAAAACATGAAAAGCCCGAAAAAATATGAATGGAATTGAACTATGTATATATTAGTTCGTAGATTGTAGTTCCTTTTTGAACTGTTATTTTTTATGTGCGTAAAAAAATGCCAAGTAAATAAATGTCCGTTGTTCCTTTCGTGTTCTCAAAAAACCTGGAAATATTTTTAAACATACTTTTGAGCTAATTTTGAACCAGCGTGTTTTTCGTATAGTTGGGTCATTGTGAAAATATTTTGTGTCTAAATACTTGAATAACAATCGTTCTATCACGAAAAACGCGGCTGATGTGAAACAATACTTTGGCGAGAAGATGGAAAGGTTATATCTGTTATGCTGTGCAAAACGCTGGATTAAAAGTTTAAGAAAACTTTTGGATCAGCCGCGTCGTAGGATCAGAAACACGGACACTTTTTTACCAACTGGTAAATGATATAACTCAGTATGGCAACGACTTTCTCCCGTTTACTGTTACTCTAGGGTCATTCACTCGGTTGGTGAAAGAGAAACAAATCTCAAGGCGGCCCATTGCAAAATGTTTGCCCAGGCAAGCACGCAATAGTATTAAGAAAGTCTTTTCTAATTTATCGAGTTGATAAACACCTTCTCGGTTCAAAAACGCAGAATGAAATCACACAAAACTAAAATCATTTTAGGAGTTTTCTTAGTTCTCAGTGGCTTGGGTCATCAAACAGGAAGATTGGTCGGTCCAGAATACATTTACTGTCTTTTCCAGTATACTGTCTTGCAACTTAGCCTGTTAGACAACAGTAAACGAGAAGAAATTCGCCTGCCTTGAAAGATAACAATGTTAATTTGATATACGCAATGGTACAGAACTACCAATCTAACTCCATCTTTATTTATTAACAAATGACCCAGCGAGAGAGAAATCCTGAATAAGCCGAATGGTTTCATGCCCAATGAGGTCACAACAAACAATCGTTCATTACATAAAGCTGAGTAATTACCAAATACACGGCTTACTATAAAGAATGTGCTCATGAGGCAAGTAAACTATTAAACTTGTTCAGAAGTCTCTTATTGTGGAGTTTCAGTTGTTATGAAAAGTATACAACACGAATGCTGTGCCTTGATTCGAAATCTTTTAGAATTAAGCCAAAGTCAAACGACTCTTTTTGAAATTTGACGAGTACTCATTCAACTACCCTTTAATAACATAGCACACAAATTCAAATTTTGCGTGACTTTGTTTCATAAACAAATCATTTTGATTTTTTTCGCCAGACGAAGTAGTTTGTAAGAACCTATGTGAGGTTTCCAACGAGGGACAATTGTAGATAAAATGAGGATCGAATTCCGTCCATAATTTGTTTGATATGTTTTTATTGGGTGAAAAGGAGGACAACTTTTAAATTTCGAGGCTATGACGTTCAACAGCCAACAGATTGATCGACAATTCATTTCAGAACATTGCCAAAATGTCCGACTCTTTATCTATCTTGCAGTGCCTTTGCCTCCACCACCGAGCCAAATTAATGCAACGTTTGTTAACGAGTCTGCAATTCAACTTACATGGCAACCGCCGGCTTACGGGAGACCAGTCCAGTACAGAATCGCCTGCAAGAAGTGCAAGGAAATAAAAGCTGATCAGTGCAACTCACCGTGCGGGAACACGACGCGGTTCTATCCCGCGAGGGAAAGGATTCGTGACACTTCCGTGACAATAGCTGGACTCACACAAAACACCCGCTTCAGGTTTCGTGTGTTCTCTATGAGCGAAGAAGGACAAGAACCAGCAACTCTTAACTGGCAATATGCAGAGTCCTTCATCTATACTGCCCTTGGTAAGCTTGGAGAAAATACATAAAATCAACATAACTGTACATAACACTTATTAATCGATGGTTAGATATGTACAGGAATGTCTCAGACTGAGTGCTTGACATTGTTTGAGATAAGCGAGATTTGTACCATAAGACCAAGGTCTGAGATTTCCCTGTAACAACCAAGCGAATGAGCTTAATAAGTCATCTGTTATAAGCTTTTCTAATTCAAGTTAAAAATTTTGACTAAAAAATCAAAATATAATTAGGCGGTTATAAAAGAAATAGTTTACAACTGCTGCGGGCGTTACAAAATAAACGGCCCTCCTAGCAGCCAATCAGAGTGCAGGATTTTACCTGGTTATATAAAGAAGTCATTTAACTATTAGCAGGCTCAACAAACCGACAACAAATAATGCTGTTTGCTTCAGGTTCCCAAGTTCAATTCTCAAGAAAAGACAAAAAGTTTTCTTCCCAAGCAAAATATCTTGTCCCAACATGCCTCGCGGTCATGTTCTGCCTAGTCGTTGTAACTGGAATGCTTATTTTCTGGGTGAAGAGAAAAAGGCAGTTGTCGATGGAGTTCAAGCGCACAGAGGAAGTATGTATGCGTATAACTTAAACAATTTATAATGATAAAAAATATGGAAGAAATATGCTTATGTTGTGTCGTTTCTGGTTGCTCAAGCTTGATATTTTCTTGAAATGACCTTAGAAATAAAAAAAAGACTCTTTGTTTTCTAGGCTTTGAGGAGGAAGTAGTACGCAATTTCAAATAAAAAACCCTGTAATGTAAGGGGGAAATAAATATGCTTCTAAAATTTGTGTCATTTTTGTAACTCAAGCTCGATCTTTGCTTGAGACAAAATTTGCTTTAGTGAAAATCAAAAATGAAAAATAACCCAATGAATGTTACCTTCGATAATTCATCATGTTTGTTTTAAGTAACGAAGAAGACATTACCATTTATATATTCATTACATCGTTGTGAAGGTTTTACTTAGATGTTCACTTTGCTTTACAAAATCATTACGGATTTAATAATGTAATTGATAATGTTACCTACAATAAACACGTAACTCAGTGGTTTATTTTCAGGCCGGACGCCGGACCCAATGTCCGGTTGTTAGACATCTAACATCCGGTAGTTCGCACACGAAATAACTATTTTTTAAAAATGGAAATCGTCGATTGTACTGTGATGAATGAGACTTCAATAGCGATAGTGATTCAACCTCTGGATCCAATGAATGAACGACCTCTGTAGAGAACAGCTCACTAGAGATATGGGGTTCATTTGCGTTTTGGAATCAACTAAAAAACGAACAAAGCAAACTGATACATACTCATTTCAATTAGTCGAACATTTCATTTTTATGAGCACTTTTCAGCTTCTTTAGAGATCCTCCTGATTAACCAATTCCGGCCCAAGAAACGCAGAATACTGCATTTTAGAGTTTTCAGTTTTAAAAATTTCCCGGGGGACCATACCCCCCCCCACCTAGAGGTTCGTGTTGTCCGCCTGCTGAACTACTGCATCCGGTACTTCCAAATGCTAACGAAAACCCTGGACTAACTTACTATCAGTTGGGTGTTTCACATTCCAAGATTGTCAACAATGATTTTAAAATGCTGAAACTGTTTGGAAGGTCTTAGCAAAGTCCTTGCGCACGCTTCCCCAAGAGAATAATTCGGAGTCCATGGTTGTGCAAAATTTTACGACTTTTACATTTACCCATAATTCCTAGTGTATAAAAGTCTAAAACTGCCCGTAAAAACGCAAAGAAGGGATCCATAAACCTCAAATCTGACATACAATTAAGCTTTAGAATTAGTTTTCCGTGTTTCCATACTCTGTTGGAAATATGCGGGATTGTTTGGAGAACACGAGAAAAGGTTTGGATCACGAGTTGAAAATATTTCCCCCAACAATTCCAAGTGTTCCTAACAGAGTATGGAAACACGGAAAATATCTCCTTCATATAACTTATACTCACACCAAGGCGGATATTATTCAGTCCCTGATGGTGCCGTTGACTGGCGAAAGCTAGGATGTTTTAAAAACGTCGATAAGAATCCCTTTTACAGTAGTATTAGGCCTCAATTCAATTTTTATATTTTATATTTTATCTTCTAAAGCTTTTATAAGATAATGACATTTGATGACGTCATTCATGATTTCCATCCAGATTTAGAAAATGGTCCTCGACCAATCAGAGCTCGTGTAATACCAAAATTATTGTATAAAGTATTGTTAGTATAAGGAAGAGTTTTACCAGTTGTCACCTTAACTGTGCTTCTTTTAGCGGTGCAAGGTTCGCAATGCATTGTGGTAAAATTTAAAGCCGCCTTATTCTTCGGAATGATAAGTTGAGATTTAACTTAGAAGATTTTCTTTTGACAAGGGCATAACACTTAAGCATTTCTTGATGCTTCACGGGATTTAGCCTCAATCCAAAGGGTGGCCATGGGCTCCATGAGCTGACCTACTGCTCGGGTGTAGAAACAATTTAATGTCATAAGTCTGAGACATTATAAGGTTGACAAAAGGTTTTTCCCATTAAGACACTTATCTTAACCCGACGCCTGGGCAACGACCCCAATTATGAAGACATCGAGATTCCACAGGATAACAGAAAGAAGAACAAATACGAGAACATGCCATACGGCTGGGAGATTCCACGCTGTAAACTCGACCTGGTGAGACATCTTGGAAGTGGAAATTTTGGCGATGTTTACAAAGGCGTACTAAGAGGCACGTTCAAAGGCATTAAAAACCGACCAGTTGCTGTAAAAGTAACGAGAGGTAAAGCAATTTGATTTGTAATTATCCTATGAGTTAATTATCCTATGAGTTAATAATTTTATGAGTTAATTGTCTTATGAGTTAATTGTTATCTGATGTGAAACAAAGCGATCAGATACGTTCATGCATTCTCAAGCAGTAAGCTTGTTTGGATTACTTTAACCATTCTAAGCCGGATTATTTTAAATAGTCCATAATACTTGCTAATTTCCTGTCTCTTGTTCTATCAACAAAGGGCATCTCTACAAAGTGAAAGTATTTCACTTAGTTCAATATCGCTATACTTGTGCCGCTTGAATACATTTTCTTGAAACACCATAATTTTGAGTGCCTGCTTAGTGTCTCTTTTCTGAGTTGTAGGGATAACACTAGGCTCCGGTTGGCGGAAGATTTGTCTTGTATTTTCCTGTATGAGGCTGGTTTCTGGCGAGTAGCTTAAGTTACTACAACGAATTGGTGAAACATTAAGTTGTATCACTAAAGTCATAAGCTTTGTTTGCTTGGCGTGTTTTGTGAAATACTTCGAGCGATATTCTTCCATAAGACATTGAACTTAGATATTAAAATGTTATGTGAGGCGAATTTATGTTAGTTGTATGTATGAACTCCCACAAAGCCTGTATTTGATACCCGGGCTTTTTTGCTGCTGGAAGGAAACAAGCAGAACAACCCATTAAACTTAAGGGGAGACCTAAAGATAGATAATGTTAGATCTGTTAAATTGTTGTAATTGTTTTCGATGTTATAAGCTTCTTCAATATATGTTTTTCATGCTATAAAAATTTGCTAACGATTGTAGATGATGCCGAACCCGATGAAAAACGTGACTTCCTACAGGAGCTGGAAGTGATGAAGAACCTCGAGCCTCACCCTCATGTGGTGATGCTGATTGGCTGCTGCACCAGAGCAGGTAACCCGTTTGACTTTGTAACAACATTTTTTTCAAAACATAGATTGATTAGTGTTGAATTACCCTGTCATCATGGAAATTGGCAATAGTTCCAAGGTGTTTGAGCCCCTTTGACAGAAATGAAAGGAGAAAAAAACACCACTCACATTGAAAGAAAAAAGTTAAAATTGAAAAGTTAGTAGAGTAACTTGGAAAATTAAAACGACAAAAGATCTCCCAAACCAAGCCCTAAACAACCAGCCAGCCAGCCTCATCCTAGTTTTACCTTTTTATTACCCATGAACCATTTCAAATCTGAAGATACTTAACGTACGAAGCAGCAACCACTCTACCCTGCATGATGCAGCATTCGAGGTGAATTTTTTGTATGGGCAAAGATCAAAGATTATGTTTTGGTATCTTTTGGTAACTTGCAAGGTACAATATCGGGCATTTTTGATTTAGATTAAGTTTGGGGAAACTAATATCTTTTCTCAACAAGCTCAGCCATGTTTTGATAACCGCAACAGCAAGAGTAAAGCCAATCCATGACACAGTTGTTAGAGCTTCCGTTGTTAATAATTGTGATGATACTCGTGCATTGTGTTATTTGCTTGATAAAGCTCTCCTTAAAACAATTTTCCCATTACGGGTGAGAGAGTTGACGCGTCTGACGGGTCTGTTAGAAAAAAAAATATAAAAAATAAAAAATGAGAAAAATTTTTTAAAAGTCTTTCAAACATCAAATATCATATGTTTTTTTTATCTTAATTAGCGCTTGTGCTGAAATATTCTTTCTGTTTATCAATATTTTGTTCTTTGTTGTTGTCACACACAGAGCCCTATGTCCTAATACTGGAATACCTTCCGTATGGGGACTTGCTGGGTTACCTTAGAAGGTCCCGCGGGTACACAGACGCACACTCAACTGGAGAGCTCCTTCCACCCACTTGTGTCACCTCTAGGGACCTGATGAGGTTCGCCTGGATGATTGCAGATGGAATGGCTCACCTCGCAAAGAAGAAGGTATTCACTTGTGATTCTCAAAATGATTAGTTGGTAAGGCGCCAGTCTTTCGTGCGGGTGGCCCGAGTTCGATTCCCGGTACCGGAACTTCAATCAAGGTCTTAAAATAACCTAGAAGAAGGTGCTGCCTTTGCTCTAACATATGCAAACGGTTAGACCTTCGCGTCTTCTCGGATAAGGACGTTAAACTGTAGGCCCAGTCTCTCAATCTCCTATGGGGGGACCTAAAACAACTCAAAACACTTGTTGAAAAAGAGTAGGGTGATCCCAGTGTCGTGGTCTGTCAACGGCTAATTTAGGGCAACTCTTAACGAATACTTATGAGACCCGTATATAGCGGACGATCTAAGACCTTCAATACGAAAATCAATTGTAATCAATTTTAAAGCGCATTTGATAAACTGCATGGAAAAGGCGCTATATAAATGCTAGATTTTATTGTTATTATTATTACTTTTATTATTATTTTTATTGTTATTGTTTTTATTATTATCATTATTATTGCTATTATTATTAATAATAATAAGATTCACTTAAGAATTCTACCTTGATCTGACTTGATGCTGTGCTGGTTAGTGTGTATAATGTTTTGAAGCCAATCATTCCACTGCTAATAACAAGTCATTTTGAAAGACAGAAAATTTAATACATTTTTGGGAACGTTTAGATCGCGCATCGGGATCTTGCTGCGCGCAATGTCCTAGTTGGGGATAAGCAGATCTGCAAAGTGTCTGACTTTGGCTTGGCTCGTAACATGCAGGAGGATGTTTACACCCGGACAAAGAAGGTAATTTGTTATTAAAATCTACTATATGGCGATACTATTAAAAATAAAAGAGTTATATTTATTACGCATTTAGTATAATCAAATTGGAAGAAATCGAAAACAGTTACTCTTCTTAACCAACGAATGAGAAACATAATTAAGGTTTGCGTATAGGTCTCAAGAAGAACTCCAGGTGAAGCATTTTATAAAAGATAGTTATAGAGTTTCAAAGAATCAGCTTAAAAGGTTTATCAGTGCCTTAAGCCAAAGTTAGTGAAGGCCATCTTTGCTAAACTGACTTTACTAGTCTGTGGTAGGTTTGTCGGTTTACCGTCAATTACGTTACCCTTTTGGCAATAAAGTATAATGAGTTAACGTTAATTCGAAAATGATAAATACAATAACAATATAAAGAACTGTGTAAAAAAAGCTTTACGATTTTGATATTGAAAAGTATCGACATCATAAAGCAGCTTCGAAACAATAAAAACAATAAGAAAATGTATTGTTATATCTTATACCTGTTCATGCTGGTCTGCAATCCCTAGGCAACCTTGCCACTAAAATGGATGCCACCCGAATCCCTTTTCAAGGCAGTCTCCACCAGCAAGAGCGACGTGTGAGTATTTCAAACTTTTGCAAACATTTAAAATTTAACATATTCTTGAGGGCTCGTTCTGACAAGAAAATTTAACTTTTCCCTGGTAAAAATCCCTACTAGCTTCTAGTTCTCTTTGGTTGACAAATTGTTAATGTTAAATATGAAGGACAAAAGCTGGTGTTTGGCCAAGCGTTTCTGTTAAGCCTGTTTCACACTTGTGAGATAAACATAAGCACTAGCACAAGCATGAGGAACCGATGTTCACACACACGAAATAAGCACAAGAAAATGAAAAATACACACGCAAAGTGGACTGGTGACGACATGCTTATGCTAATTTCACGGATGTTCACAATGGTGAACCAAACGACATAAACATAATTGTAAGCACAAGAGGAAGAAAACGGTTTCTTTTTCTTGTGCTTCTTCTTGTGCTTATTTCACGCATGTTCACACTTGGATTTTCCTGTGCTTGTGCTTGTGCTTATCTCAGAATTTATAACCAGGCTTTAGTGTTTTAATTTAGTGTTTTTAAAACACTTTCCTTCTCATCTGGCTGATTTATAAACGTTCATCTGACTATGAAATACTCAATGGTAACTGTAAATATGAAGGACAAAAGCTGGTTTTGGCCAATCCCATATACTTTCCTTGTCATCTGGCTAAAACATTCATTGGACTATGACGTATTTACCACGATTTGCTATAATATGATACGATATTCCTCTCAATGATATCACAGGAGTCATTCTATTTCAGTCATTGCACATATATTTAGCTCCATTGAAGAAGAGAAGTATTAGGATACTTGCCTAAATTACTTGGCGTATTACAGTGTTAGTTTACACACTGTCCACCGATCACCCACAATAATTAGTTTTCACTTTGGTGGTTCTTTTTAGCGTATCTTACAAAATATTTTTAAAAAATAAACAATGGCTCGACCACTTATTATAAGAAACATGCCACTAAGTTATACATAGTGAAACAACAATGCTATATTGTTTTGCAGATGGTCTTTTGGAATCGTAATGTGGGAGATTTTTACTGTCGGTAAGAATCGAAGAAACATGTCTTTTATTAGTTCGTTTTTTAAACTAGAGGATGTAAGAAGAAATGCCTAGATCTGTAGAAACTTTAGATTTTTTTATCTCAATGCTTTTAAGTATTAAGTGTTGAAAAAGCGTTTAAAATTACACAACAAAAATGAGATGGCCTTAATAGCTTAAGAAGGCATTGACATTCTATGACAGCTCATAAAGTGTTCTATGAGATTTGAATTAGATGAAGTGCACAGTGCAATGGATATTGTTTAAACTTCCTCCGTTTACCTTTGAGAAAAGTTTCATTGTGTAGATTTAAATTATACTTGAAAATTATTCTACTTCGTTATCCATACAATTTTTTTAAAAAACCTTGCACCGACAAGTTTTTATCTTACTAGACATCATTTTATCCAGTTCTTGATAGACTTCTAAAACTTTGCGCTTTGGAGCTTTGACTTATACGTACATTTCTCTATATCAATTTTCAATTTGAAAAGGTTAATGATAGTCTAACAAATTGTGGAAACACAGAAGGCGTGTGAAATCTAGTTTTCTGGACGACTAAACTACATCAGATATTCCAGCTACTAATTCCAGCTGATGAGACCGGGGTTATATTAGAATTTGCTAATTAAGCCTGTTATATGAACAGGAGACGTACCTTATCCCCAGTACCTCGGTAAAGATGTCCCAACTCTCCTCCAGAAAGGGTTTCGCATGGGCAAACCTGCACATCTGAAGGATAATCTGTAAGTAACCCAGCAGAAGTTTTAGATTTTGCAAAAGTAACAAGTAAATACAATGTTAATAATGATAATAATATAATAATAATAATAACAATAAAAATAATACTAACAATAATAATAAAAATAGTAAAAACTGTGATAGTGAAAATAATTAGAACATAAATTATAATTGATAAATAAAATTAATAATAATAATAAACATAATAAAAAGACGAAAAAGAATAGTAATAATAAGAATTTCAACAAACTTTACTAAAGTGTCAAACCATGTAGCCTGGGAGAAATCCATTTTTAAGATAACACATATAATAATAATATCCCGTTATAGACTTTAATGTGTGTTTCCTTTGATATGTCTTATAGTTTCTAGATTTATTCAAGCACTTTGTGTATTTTTTCTTTATGGAAAAACTCAGATTAATAAACGCGAATAGTATAATTATCAGTTGAAATGTATCCTTTAAGCATTGAGCAATGTGTTATATAACAACATAAACAACATCGTGGTGGTACTGTTGTTGTTCTTGTCTCTAGTTATCAAATCATGCTGGACTGCTGGAAGGAAGAGCCGGAAGAAAGACCAACATTTGATTGGCTGAATATGGAACTCAAAAAGATGACGGAAGACATTGAGGTGAGATCTGTAGTTACTCACTGGATAATATCATTTTTCCCCACGTATAGCCGAAGATATTGAGGTAAGGTCTGTAGTAACTCACTGGATAATATCATATCCCCAACTGATGTAACACAGAAGATATTGAAGTGAAACCCTGAATTACTTATGTAATGGTTTTCTTTACATAAAACATAGAAAACGGGAACTGATCAATTAAGGCAAACTACTGGAGATAAAAGGAAAATGCTCCAAACTTGTTACATGAAAATATAGGCTCTAGTTGGGAGAATTTACAAATACAACTGGGACTGAAAGTTTAAGTGTGCTTGAACTTATGTATTAAAGTTTACCTTTTAAGGGTTTTAAAAGTTTTGTTTTTTCGTAGGAGTACATCAACCTGGACGCCTATGATGACCAGCTGTACGTCAATTTTGATGTAGTGTGAGTTGATCGTGAGATCTTATTTCCAAATAATGAATCACAAGCAGTTTTTTTGGGAATAATAACCTGAAATTTATACTCATATAAAGCTTTCTAAGATCAGTGATTAACATACAGCTTTTTAAGAACGAACCTCTGAAAAGTTATTTTCCTAAGGATTAAGCTATAAAGATAAACATAAATTGTCAAATGTACCTATCAGCGGTAAGTTAGAAAGATGGTAAATGAAGCCTGTTACGTAAATAAAAAGTGATTCATTGTTCAACCTTTTTTTTAAGAAAAATAATTTCCTTAAGAAAGCAATTAACATCAAAATTTTGCTTTAGAAAATACTCTGTAACAAGTGTCGAGCAAAACAAGAAAAACAAAACAGAGGTGGAAAGAAAAAGAGA
>JAOBRD020427065.1:0-11870 GCA_027575215.2 Hydrozoanthus sils | reverse complement strand
TTTTTAAACGTTAAGAAAACAGCAATATCTTAGGGCCTCTTAACATGAAGCGAGTTGTCCCGGCAAGCCGAGATATCGGGTTTCCCGTCTCTATTGTATTTTGCCTTTTCGTTTACATGTTGGAGGGCTATCTCGGCTGGCCGAGTTTCCCGTCTCTATTGTATTTTGCCTTTTCGTTTACATGAAGGCAGGCTATCTCGGCTGGCCGAGTTTCCCATCTCGGCGAGCCGGGGCACCCAGCAAGCCGAGACAACTTTAGTGCATGTAAAGGCACACAGCCGAGATATCTCGGCAAGGCGGGACAAGATTTGACAGTTGTGACACACGTAACGTAACAATTCCGGCTTTATTCAGCGAACAATGCAAGATAGCGAAAAGGGGAAGGATTTCTGTTCCAAATCTTGCAGAAATGGAGAAAATTGATTGCGTTCAACGAACGGACGATGTCGCGAAAAATAATTACATTTAACTTGTTTCGGCCAGGCGGGATGACATTTGTTCATGTAAATGCCAGCTTACTATCGTCCCGGCAAGCCGAAATATCTCTGCCTGCCGGGACAACTCGCTCCATGTAAAGAGGCCCTAAATCAATTATGTAACATTTGTAACAGTTGTAATTTATATTCACTTGTTATATTTGTATAGGGCTGGACTTTGAACTACTATCTAGCCACCTGCACTTTGGTCTAACCGAAGTTAAAATTAGTGTGATTGATGATGTATCTGTTGTGTATATTTTGTGTCATGCTTTGTTATATTGTGGTGTATTATATACTGTTTAATGTAATACTTTTTTATTGCGAAGTGCCTGTAACACATACAAACTAAGCTAACAGTTAACAAACCTCCGGGCGGGGTTGGCGGACCTCCGGGACCTCCGGGACCTCCGGGACCTCCGGGTCCTGCTGGGCCTGCATCTGTACGGTTCATCAGGAAAGAACATTTATATTAAACAAAATTGAGTTCAGGTTGGTTGTTCGGTAGATTTAAATAACCTGTTGAGCTACAATAGTCTACCCTGCATAACCAGCGTTTCCTTTGGGTTTTGGCGATTTTTCTTGTTTGCTTGCACAAAAATTGGGGATAAAGGGGAATGGGGAAAGGGCATCTTCCTAACCTCTCTCCTTCACCCCCTCCTTTCGTTTTTAGCTCCCGTCTCAAATTCCACGCGGCCAAAAAAAAATCTTGCCAAAACCAACAAAAACACTTGCTATGCGGACTACCAAAGTCGAATTGGGTTGATATTTTAAGCCTATTAGTACTCAGAAGAGTATGGCAATTTCTACTCACTACAACTCGAAGTGCTGATTGGTAGATCACCATTCAGTAGATCAAGGTTGATTGGCAACACGGGATTTCCTCCAACAACAACTCCTGTCTGAAGCGATACCTTTGGAAAAAAAACTTTTGCTGTTAAAAATTGGATTTGCCTGTGAGTTTTTAATTAGTTCACAATTAATTAGCTCTTTACTCATGGGTAGAAAGGGAGACACTGAGTAAAATCCGGTCGGCTCCTTACAAACTTATACAAAATGAAGGTCATTTTATAATGTGAAAATGAAAATTGATCATCTTTATAGAAAACTACCGATGATGAAAGGCAAAGTTCTCCTAAACTGGTAACTGTACAAGTTTGTGTTCTAATTGGGAGAACTTAGCAATAGGCCATTTGGTCTATTTGGGAATGTAAAGATTAAACAGCGTCCAGTTATTGCACGATCTATAAATGCAGGGATGAACCATCTAGGACATTTAGCTTCAACCAAAAATTGTGATGTATATCAATGTAACCATATCAATAAGTTTATAACAGAGTTGTAAACCTTGGCTTTGATAATTACGTCATCTTGTGGCTGGGCAAAAAGGAATTAGATGTTGATAAACTGGCTGGGGCTGAAAGGGTTGAGTTATGTAAGGAGAGGTTAGATGTTGATAAAATGGCTGGGGCTGAAATGGTTATAGAGAATTTTGGTTTCATATGATTTCCGGCGGCGGTATGTGCAGCTGCAGGATTAGATGCAAAGATATTGGGAGTTGTCTCATCATAACAACTGAAACCCAAGTTAAGTTTGCAACCTCTTACAAGAATCAAACTCACCAGAAGACTAACGTGAGTCGCTCCCGATTTCATGGCGGTGCTAATAAACACTCCTCCCTGAATGATTCCCAAGTGGTGTCCAATTCATGGAATACTAATCCTCTGTGTTGAGTCAAACGAGTGGCTGAAATCTATATTTAGTACAGGAACCATGACGCGCCCTGTCATAGTAACAGGGCGATCGCATTCATTGATTTTCAACTGTACATTAAACACCTGTCCACCGAAGGGAGAGTTGCATGTTACCCTTTTACAATCAGAAGACACTGAACAGCCGAATGGAAGACGAATGCTGCCACAGTTGGCGCTTCTTGATATAGGGGTATAGTAGGTTCCGACATCTTTAAACGTATGATACTCGAAAGGTTCTGGCAATGTTCGCCCTGTAGATAACGATAAACATTTTTGGTAATAAAAAGTTCGTTGAAGACGTTTAAATGGCTCTTTATTTTTTAGAAGCATCCAAAGTTTGTATAGGGATTCTTGAAGTTGTTCAAACTTAATATAAATTTCTTAACTAAAATTCTAAACTAATTGACGTTTGTAATAATAAAGTGCAAAGAAATTTCATTGAATAGGATTTTAATGGCTCCTTTTTGAGAAGAATCCATGGTTTAGAAAATAAAAAATTATTTTTTTAGCTCAGCCAACATTGCTTGTATGGTAAATTATAAAGTAAAAATGTTTTTGTTTTGTTTTCCTTTTATTTTCCAATTGATTACTCTAAGTTTCAACAGATAGTACTTATAATATTATTTCGATTTAAATTTTAGGATAAAGTCCAGCTGTGCAAAAGCGGATGAGATTTTTAGGCTAGTCATAGATTTTAGATTTTATTCACATCCCCTTTTCTTTACAGGTTTCTTTTTTTTAATTTCAAGATTACTTTTTGTTCCTTAGCAATAATTGTATTTTAGACTAGATATACTTTCAACCAAGGAAATGTCTAGCAACTAGAATAACCGTAGCGTTTTCGAGCTAGCTAGCATTGGAAAAAAAGTTATGATCAGTCGAAAGAAGGAAAAATAAAAATGTAAAAAGACTATTACTGAAGACAGTTAAGAATGTGAAAAATTATTGCTTATTGTATGAAGGATCAATTTGTGACATAAATATTTAACTCTTTACCTCTATTTTTTCCATTCTTTGTTTGACATTCAATATTTTCTAATACCTCTATTTGTTCCATTCTTAAGCTAACATTTAACATTTTCAAAACAAAAGTCGTAATAGATAATCACGATTCATGAACCCTGTAGCGCTACTGGGCACAATTAGTTGCACGATTTGCTCTCAACACATGTATAACTTTATGGATCATCGAAGTATCAAAGATTGTTGTGCACTGGATGGGTAATTTGGGAGGATACAGACCAACTTTGTAATCGCTTCCGCTTAAATTTGTCTTTAGCATATTGAAAACTCTTAGAGTTCCTGTAGGGTTTTAAGTGGTTTAAATTTGCTGTTTTGCTGAATAACAAAAAAGGCAAAAACAAAAAAAACCCAACAGTATTGTTAAAGGCACGCAAAAACTGAAAGTGATTTCAATGTGCATTCAACAAAACAAGACTTTTCTTAAAAGCTAGCAAGTTAGACTAATTATTTTCCAAGAACAGAAAATCTATATTTAAACATTTTTTACTGATATTGCTATAGTTTGAGATTTGTTCAACTTACCTTTAACGGCATTAAGGAAAAAGGATACTACAAGGAGCAGAAAAGCGTTCTCCATCTCTGTATAACTGTGTTCTCTGTTATGGAGGAGACCCAAACTTATAATACAGCTTCTATTAGCTGTAATGATTTTAGTTGCGCTTTAAACAAAGAAAAGTTGCTGTTTTTGATACTTGTCTGGTCAAACAAATCACGCTGGTTTAATTTCAAAACACGTTTCTAGTGACGACAATTTGTGCTTTCATCAAACATTTCTTAACAACAACTTACCTTGAACTATTGACGACACTGTGTACTAATTGACCCGTTTGTGACAAGGGTTATGATTATTGCCTTTTCTACTAACCTTAATTTACAAAGAGTTCCAACGTATGATAGCTGAAAACGATTGTTTGCACAAGAAAATCGTACGTGGTTGGTTGTAGAGAGGGTCAAGACTCTATTGACTCAGCTTCGCTCTTCCCACGTTCACTCAACAATGCTTTGGAGAATCATAAACCTAAGAAAAGTAAATTTAATAAAGCAACAAACAATGTGTTTGGAAGTGCAAGTGGTTATTGCGTAAGGAAAGTTTTGGTTTTTCACTGAGTGCCAAGTTTCTTTTGAACTAAGATCTCTTCGTAAGGGTCTATATTTGTAATAATTGGTGAGAAAATCTGTCTTATGATAGAATGATAAAAAAAGATTAGGATTTTTAGTTATGTTAAGAGTCTCAAGTTTTATCTTAGTTCATCCTGGCTTGTTTATCCTAAGCACACAGTCGTAGGCTGAATGCACGGTTGGTACTACTGCTCAGAAAAAAGGATTGAACGAAAATGATCTATCTTCTATTCTTGATTGAACATTTAGAACAGAACACTTTTCAATCTACAATTCTCCTTTCAGATGGTTTTAACCACCTTTTCACTGTAAGACCTGTTGCCCATTTGCTCAATTAATTTTGTTTAACGTGTCTGTTGTACTTGAATTTTTTCTTGGAGCTCAAGCAGTATTAGGGATGAGTTTTGCCAAAAAAACTTCTGCTTAAACTTTTGCCTTCTCGTACAAAAGGGCCATGCTGTAAACGAATGAAATGAAGTCCATTCGTAAAACATTTGGTAGATTTTCGTTTGACTATCCTATTCTAAAACAAAATCTCTAGAACATGCTTTAATCGTAGAAAACCTCATGTATCTGCTGAGGAAGCAAGATTAAACTATTTTGATAGTTTATAAAAAACATTTTAAGCTTTACACTGTGTAAGAATTGAATATACTGACTTTTAGTACTGTAGTCCATCTTCTGAGTAAAGTGTGATGAGAAGAATATTTCACTGCTATAACATAAAGTTTGCAGTGTTTTGGCGTTTTGATGGCGTTCTCAACTCGACGGAAGATTTGATAATGCATTCTTTTCAAATAGATATAAATGTAAAATGAAATAAGTGAACTAATTCAAGACTAAAGGTTTGCTCCAAATGCAACTGAGTTAGTTGAAAAGATGAGGAGGAAGCAATAACGTAGACAATGGATATTTGATAAGTAATCTTGTTCACTTGCTTGCCCAAATTTCATGGAATATTGATTCGCGGTTTTAAGAAGGATTGAATGCATTCTTTTTCCCCACAGAAGGTCATCTAAAAGTTGTAAGGTGACTAAAGTAGTGGCAAAATACGAGTTCTGAGCAGTCAGCCAAAGATATTTCATAAAATGATAAAGTAAATTGCGTTACTTTTTTTCAATAAAACATCTTGATGAAAAAGTGCAAGATCTGTCCGTGAGAATATTTTGGCCGAGACTTTCACCGTACAGACCGATCAAAGCAGGGTTTGTACGAAATACCATGGGTAAAAAATAATTTTTAAAAACAGCTCATTACTTTATATTATTTTGCCGAAAACAGCATCATTTCATATGAAAATGTATAGGTTCAATGACCTTGTTCAATGGTCGTACCACCAACAAACGTGGCGCCATGAGGATGCTAGTAAATGACATTAAAAAAAGTTTAAATTTGATTGGTCTAGACAAAGCGGTCAAACAAGTGTCACAGCGATTGGTGCGCATGCCTGCAGTTTAATTTTCCGCCTTTTGTGGCATAGTTTTGTTGATGTCGTGAATAGCAGTGCGTGTTTCCACTTGCTAAGACACTGCTTTGTTTTTCTTGTTTATAATTTTGGTGGATATCTTTGTAGAATGGTATGCCTACGTAAGAAATCCAAAATTGAGATTTTCATGTTGTAACTTTGGAACGAACAGCGTTTCAACGTGCCAAGCTATTGTATTCACTTTTGTTCTCAGCCATCGTCATCGGTGTTGCAGCACTCGCTTCTCAAGGTCCCTAAATACCAGTACCTACCAGATGGTACAATCATTTGAGTGGAAACTTAACAATTTTCCAAAGTTCAAAGGTTCGAGTTATCAACACATTAAGGTGAAACAAGAGGTTCATGACAGCGCTGGGCTCAGTTACAAGTTCAAGTCGTTTTGGCCTTCCCCTTGCAGTTGAGCAGAAGAAAGTATCTTCAAAAAAGGAAGTTCGTTAATTTCCCCCCATGTAGCTGTGCCTATCGATTTGGTCTTTTAATTTTACTTTTCCTGAGGCAGTAGGTCGATACCGCCGGTTGTTACACACAGCAGGTCTGATTAAAACAACAAAAAAAATCTAATAAGGCACTTGAATCATGTTTTAAAACAGATTTTTTAAAATACTGTTTTCTCAGTTTCATCTTGATAGATAAACGTTTCCTTTTTAAATTTTTGCTTGTTATTCTAAGCAGTGGAAACACTGGGCCATTTTCCTCTAAACAGTTGTGTTTTTCATCCAGTTTTTCCCTTCAAGTTATTCTACCAGTTTATTTATACAGCAATAATCTTCTACTTAAGCCTTGTACCGGCGATCATGAATGGACAACATAGCTTCATAGCGCCTTGCCAAGTTGTCCAATTGGATTGCACCCTCTGCTGGTCTGTGCTCGGGCAGGCCTGGGGCTGCCAGGTTACGAAGCACTTCAACATTGTTACGTCTTGCTTGAAGGGCTGCCCGAAACCAACGACTTCTCAGATGAATGCTTACGGCGAGTAGAATTAGTGAGAACAGGAACAGTGCTGCTCCTGAGGCCATGGCGATTAAGGGGAAAGGAACCTCTCTCGTAAACTTAGTTACCGTGGAATCTACAACTAGAATGAGAAAGAAACGATCTTTCTGAAATTGGCAACAAAACTGTGGTTTGTTTGTTATCAATGTTTCAAAATAACACTGAGGGTAAATAACTTTGAGCTGATGGATAACAGCGGGGAGCATTTTTCTTCATTCGGGGAAATTCACTTGGAGCTGTTTGGGCGCTGGTTTGTGAAAGATGAAGGTTTCCAATGGTTTTCCGTAAAACTTTGAAATCGCAAAAATACGTTTGTAACGGTTTTAGACTATTTTGGAAGTTTTCCGAACATTTACCGAAAACTTTCATAAGCCAAATTTTTCTAGAGATATCAAAGAGTTTCATACATCATCAATCTGTGATAAGTTAGCTTTGCAACACTTTCTCAAGAAATACCGCGAAAAATGAAGAGTTTTGCCCTCGATATCATAAACTAAGGGTCATCAATAAGTTTTTGTTGACCCTGAAACAAACCCTTTCAAAAACTTGTAATCTCGTGGTTCCTCATAAAAATAGAATTAATTTCATTTGCGTTTTCATTTTTACCAAACACTCGTGAAAGTAATCCTAATTTGTACTCAGCCCCATGTCCCAGATGATTTGGTAAATTCTCCCAACTAGAGCCGATACTTTTCATGGAACAAGTTTGGGAGAATTTTAATTTTCATCTTTAGAAGTTCATTTGTTGGGTCAGCTCTCATTTCTCTTTACTAAGTGTCTTACTTTTATGTGTTGTGTAAGAAGAAGAAAGATGTTGATAACTGCCTGGGACTGGAAGGGTTAAAGAAATCTTCACGATTCCTGCAACAGAAATCTATTAGAACTACAAACTTTCTCTCCAAAGAGTTTCAACATGACAATAATTGAAAGTTCTTTTTATAAATGAAAATCTTGTTCTAAATTTTCAAAAATTTAACAAAAATTTAAATGCCTTAAAACAACTTAAATAATTCACTACCCTACCTTGCTCCTGCGTATGCAACTTCAATAAGGTGGATTGGGACGAGCCAGTGTAATTAAGAAATCCATTCATTGCGGAAACTTTGAAGAAGTATGAAGTGGAGGGCACCAACCCGCTTACTTTGACTGCCGTAAAGGCGAAACCGGTTTTTGCAGGGACATACGCAATGACGTCGCATGGTTTTGTGCAATCAGACTCCTCACACTTTGAGCACGTGACATCATAGGTGACATCACTATTCCCACCTGTGTCATAGGGAGGATTCCATAAAAGCATCACTGTTGTTGCTCCAGAATGTATTACTGTAAGGTTATGAGGCTGTGATGGCGGGCCTAGCAATGGAAAAATCAGCTTTGGGGAATCACATGGAAAGCTTTAAATGTGCATTTGAAGTGAAAATTTCTATTACTTTAGTGGATAGACCTTGATAAATAAGGAATAGCGGTGAAAAAATATTGTCAAAATCTTTTATGGTTCTTGCGATATTAACATTTGAATTTCCCAAATGATGACGTCACTAGCGGTTCTAACAAATTTGCCTTTCTTTGAAATCTGCTGTCAATCCATAACCTTTTGATGTATTTAAACCAAACTTGGGCTGCTGACGTATCTCCAGGTAAGTAAACCATAAGTCCAAATTTGGCTCAAGTTTATGCAAAGGTTATGGATTGGCAGCAGATTTTAAGAAAAATGCAAATTTGCTGGAACTCCAAATGAGGTCATCAATTGAGAACTTTAAATGTTAATATCTCAAGAACCATAAAATGTTTTGACAAAATCTTTTCACTGCTATTCCTCGTTTAGCAATTTCTATCTACTGAAAAAATAAAATTTTTCACTTCATATGCACTTTGAGGTAAAATAAACACGGCCTGGAGGAACTCGAATACAAACACGTTTTATAAGCGTATATACCGGGTTGCCTGCTATATGTTTTGCCGTCCAGCGTACCATTTGTAAACAAGGATTTGTGCCAAGATTGGTTTTGTATTGTTAACTTAAAAACCACAGCTTATGTTTCGACTAGAAACACAAAACAGAAAGCTTATTCGTTGTAAATATACAATTTGTTTCAAAATCGTGCACAGTTCTTGCAAAAGAGAACCATTTTAATTATGAATTCGAAGTCTGTTTTAAATGTTCTCTTCAAACATGGCAATGCTCCGCTGGGCAGGCACATACCCTCCGTATCTCTAAGGATTTATTACAACTGATTAAGTCACATGTACTGCAGACAACATCATAGAAGACGTCATAGCGTCTGCTAATCTCTGCCATGCTAGTGCTTTTGACATGTGGCTGACGTGCAAAATAGTGAGGTAGTATAACTTACACAGAAATTCTTAGAGTTGCAACATTTTCCGATTCATGAAAACAACTGTCTTGACGATGCACAAAGCGTAGATAAGAAAATGGAAAACAAATACAAAAAAGGTATAAATCTCAGTGCTTTTAAACCGCTTTGTGGAATAAATTTTGTGTGGAGCAAGAAATGTTACAAGGAAATCCTTAAAGGTAATGTGAAACATAATGTTTCTAATATTCACTTGAAACTCTTAAACTTATTGTTAAATTTTATTTTTGAGGAAGTCGTACTCGGTTAAGACGGACAGTTGGTTCAGTGTAAACTAAGAAATTTATCCAAATTACCAAAACAGGATCCATTCTTCTTCTCTTTATCTAGTACTCGGAAGTAACCCGGATCACACACACAGACTCCCGCGGTTGCGTTGTAATGCGAACGGGCTGGACACTGGCTAATTTGACAGTCTGTGCTGTTAAAGACAGTCTCTATTCATGAAACAATGAAACGGCAAACAGTTAGTGCAATGGTAACTGGTTGAGATGCTATGTCAATCAGACTTTCTTTCTCTCTTTAAGTATACGGGATGGATAGTAGTTGTTTTTATAATATTAAAACGTAAAGCAAGGCTGGCGAAAGTTAATATTAGTATTGATGAGGGGTTTTGAGCCGGGAGGAGGGGGGAGGGGATTGCCGTTGACATGAGATAAGAAGTGCCCTAGACGCATGTTTCCGAGGAAAAGAGAGCGAAGGTCTTGTACGATCCTACGGAATTCTGACAACTAGCGCTGTTTTAAACTCAGTTTTGTTTTGTTAAAGGTTTTCATGGGCATAGTGCTGACTACCAACGTCAAAGCTAGACAATCTTTCCAGAGAACTTTAAAATATACAAATCAATGCCCATTTTTTTGCAAAAAAAAGAAGTTTTCCGAGAGCTACTTTGGGTCCTCTGCACTACCGGCCTTGATTATAGATGTTAGTAATAACAAGAAAGATAACACAACAATTTTCATAGCAACAGAAACTATGTTTTTAAATATTAGTAATTGTTATGGCAGTACCAATAATACCCTTATAGCAACTTACGAACTTCAAGCTATCTAATATCGAAGGGCGGGCCTAAGTTTTTTATTTACTCTATTACAATCCCATCCCATTCACCTCCCTTCCCCTTCAGCATCATTTTTCCTTTCACCTCCCTCCTCCTGTTTACCTGCACTCTCCCTTTGACCTCCCCCTCCATTTCACCACCGCCCTTCCCTTCAATCTCCTCCCCTTCCGAAACCTCTTTTTTCACCAACCCCACTCCCCCTCCATTCTCTGGCATAACGGAAACAGTAACAAAAACAAAATAGAGTACTGTTACATCAAATATACACACTCTCGTTACCTTTGTGTTTCGTCAGAAGGAACACCTCTGAGTAACGCAAAGATTTTGGCCCAGCAACATGTGTTACAGCATTTTGTGAACATACTCTAAAATTGTACTTCATAGAGGGCAATAACCCAAGTATTGTTACCGCTGTAGTTGCAATTTTATTCTTCGTAGGAACAAACTGCAGTTGACCACTATCGAACGTACAGTTTCCATGGTAACAAAGGAAGCTCGTGATAGTGTACGTAAGATCCCTACGGCCGCCGCCTACAAGAGGTGGTTGCCATGCCAACACAGCTAACCGACCGCTGCTGTAGGTAAAGTTGAGGTTTTCAGGTGCGGAAGGAGTTGCTGCAAAGAAGAGGATGTGGTTAAATAAGATACATCCTACAACAATCGGTGTGGGTAAGTTGATTGGAGAGAGGGTCTGGAGACGAGTTCGGCTTGATAACCACTGACTGCGCGTGTGCATTAACAAAAAACACAAGATAATCGTTACTCCATTTCCACGAGCATTTGCTACAGTTTAAAAGAAAAATGAAAAAACGAAGCCTCTTTCGCTTCGTTTTCATAGATTTCCTAGTGAGAAGGCGCACAATTGTATATATTGTATATACATTGTATATCACTAACAGTGAACTTGGTCAGTTAGAGAGGATTTTAAAAATGAATAAAAATAATTTTTTTGGATGCTGAGATGTTATGCTTTTTCAAATATTGAAGTTACCAAAGTTTTGACTTAATAGGGGGGATACACAAGTGGGAAGACTACAAAGTAACAACTCTTTCTTGTACAATACCAATAATCCTAAAACTTTGCACAGTTTTTAACGATATTACACAAAACACAAAAACATGTTACAGAGATAACTGTTGTTTTGTAATTTATTCCACTGGCTTCCCCTTTACGTCTGAACTTTGGTAATTTGCAAATTAGAGAAACCTTAATACCTCAGCAACGAAAAGAGATATCCAAAACGACTTTTTTCTTCTTTTTCGAAAATCTTTTTCCTACAAACCAAGTCTTGTGATTGTGATATATACACTTTAAACTTACTTTTTGTTAACTCTAAAGCGTCAAGCTTGCGTTCTCGACTTAACCCCCTAAAACAGGTGTTCAAAAGACTCCGCTTTTGGGGACAACATACTAAGCGTTTTTCAATTTGCCCAGTCTCATTTGAACGAGGCTTCGTAGTCTTAAATTTACTCACCATAGCATGTTTCGTTCGGAGGATCTTGCTCCGCTCGGTAGAACCCAGTGTTGCACTCACACGCTGAGCGGAACGCGTTAGGGTGGGTGTTGGTTGGACAAGGAAAGCAGGC
>JAOBRD020426959.1:0-18775 GCA_027575215.2 Hydrozoanthus sils | reverse complement strand
GAGGTATTCCCGTTGTTAATTGATTGATTTTGACATGGAGCGAAACTTCGATACAAACAAGCTACAATTTTAAGATATATGAGGCTTGTTTTGATTGTACTGCTGTAAGTAGTGGATATCGTGTTTTGATTATTATATTGTGCAACGGAATTCATTGAGCCTAAACCAGTTAGTTTATTGTTACTGTTAGGCGTGTTGAATGGAGCGGCGAAATAGTTTTGATTACAAGGATTGCAATTCCATCCGCATTGCGATCAAATTTTTATTTCTCTCTCTAAACATAGGCTTGAAAGAAACTTTCCGGCTCCAACTTCTTTTGCTCTATAAAGTACGCACATTTCGCTCTTTTATAATGGAGTCGTAAACGTCTTAAGATCCAAATTGAAAAGGCTTGTATATTGACATGCTTGCATTAAACGACCTTGTTTACATCTCACTAATTGTTAGTGTCACGTTAAAGTTTTTGCCTTCTGAAATTGAAAATGCTGGTTATTTCTCATGTATATGATACAAATCGTCCAATTTGTGCATGATACAGTCGACCGTTACGGTGACATTTGTTTTTTGCCAAAACTCGTAAAAACTGCTTCCATGTTTAGCTCTGTAAATATGTTGTATTTGAAGTGCCCAAGCCAGATTTTTTGTATATTACAGAACAATAATAGGGCTTTCTTGTGGTGTAAAGCTTGATCTCAAATTTTGATGTAGCAAAGAACTTTTTTTTCATGTAAAGTAACGTGATTTTCAGACGTTTGTCAAAACACTTAAAAGTGATAACTTTCATCACAAAATACCAATAAAAAAAATTCTTTAAATTTGGAAAGGTTTTGCATTTTCCGGTAGTCAAGGGAAGCAGTTATTCGTGTGCAAAAGATGGGTTCTCTGTGAGCTACTGATTTAAATCACGCGAGCGGTCAAAATTTGCAATTTTCAAGTGAATTTCTGGCTCATTTTTGTCTAGACCACGGTATTTCACATTTTGCCGTATTTATCAATCACTCAAAGTCTTTGGAAAGTTTAATTGCTA
Organism: Hydrozoanthus sils; assembly: GCA_027575215.2. Taxonomy (NCBI): domain Eukaryota; kingdom Metazoa; phylum Cnidaria; class Anthozoa; order Zoantharia; family Hydrozoanthidae; genus Hydrozoanthus; species Hydrozoanthus sils. Next base: position 17,748 of record JAOBRD020426959.1, on the reverse strand, counting down.
TTATTGATAATAGTTCATGCAAGGGTTTCTCCTGACAAAATATGAAGAAAACCGATTTTTCGAAGTTGTCCGCAGATTCGCAAATTAATTTTGTAGTCACCAGCTCTTAAGTTTTTAGAAGTTTCAAGTGACTTTCCAAGGTATTCAAATCCAAATTACTCGTTAGTGGTCCTATATCTATAGTCGAAGAGGTTCAGGTACAACCCGCTATTGAGTACAGGTGTTTGTAACGCCATACGAACACAAATTCTTGAAGTAGCCTCTAAGAAAAGATTGACATTTGCTTGTTTCCAGAGTATTGAAATGGCATTACGCTTTTAATTATGGGTACCCAATTCCAAAAATTGGGAGCGAAAAGGATATTCTCGTCAATGAATCTTTGGAAATATATAGTAATTCTAAGCGAAATTAATTTTTCAATAAGTAATATTTAAAGGTAAATAAATGTGTTGTCAGAGATTAGAAGGAGGCAGCTTGGCTCGATCTCAGTGGTTAGGAAGCCGGGTTTATATGCGGTTGGCCCGGGTTCAAATCCCACTCTGACCACTGAGAGGATTTGCCTTCAGTGATCCCAGAGTCAAATCCAACACGCTTGTAAATAACCAACTGGTCTGCCTCCAACCAGTTGGGATTCTTAATTTCTTGAGTAGGCGAAACTCTTTAAAGTGACCATTCACTTCGTCTTTTTTGGTCTTGTGGAGTAGAAACTGTTACTCACTCAAACTTGCTTGAAACTCCAAATTTACGGTCGGTTCTACTCCAAGTCCTTAAATTGCATGAAGATCATTCCACTGAAATAGAACCTTCACTGAGATTTTCGTCAAACTTTGCCAATTGTTTATAATTTATCATATAGGAACTTAAGCCTTGAAAAAAATTGGAGCAACGGCACGTTGTTTGTAAGCAATAATTCTTTATGATTAAGATGATTGCTTGCAGAACTGACGTTTCCAACGATTGTTTCTTATTCGAGACTAAGAATTGCTCTATAATTATTTTACAAGAAAAAAGTTATTGCTTAATTGAAAACTCTATAATTATTTTACAAGAAAAAAGTTATTGCTTAATTGAAAACAAAAAAGAAAATGATAGGTTGCTATGCTCGTTTGCGAAAAAAATAACTCTCTGGCGAACTCCAACCATAAGGAAAAAGTTGCTAATTTTAATGCGCCCTTACGCGACAAAATATGCACATTAAGGGTGCGCATTGCAAAACCAAGGAACAACCTTAAGTCGCTTAATTTCGCAGACCATATTTTGAATAGTTTTCTTTTTAAGCTCGCTTCAAATTGCTCTAAATTGCCCTAAGTCGCATACAGTCGCTTTCTCGACAAAACTTCCTTAAATCGCCTAAAATTGCCTTAAGCCGCAGTTTTTAAAAAATTTATTGCATAGCAATTCATGTTAAACTGTAGAAGATTAAAAAGAAAATGATAATCGTCAGAACAACTTTAAGAAATTGTTTTGGTCTTTGTCCACAGTTGTTTCGCGAGTTCAAATGCGAATACTTTTGCGAACCGATTAAACCATTGTTCCGGTTTTTTATCACGCCTGACAAACCTTTGAAGGTCAGATTCATCAACCGTGTGTCACAGCCTTATATAGATTGATCTTGCTTTACATGGATTCACCGAGCGTAACGTAGATTGACCGTTTGACCGTACGTAACATATATTGGCTATACGTAACGTGGATTGATCTTGCGTTACATGGATTGACCGTGTGTAACATGGGTTAACCGTGCGTTAAGTGGATTGATCTTACGTGATTATGGATTTACCGTTTGACCCTAATTAACAAGGACTGGTCGTGCCTAACATGGATTGACCGTTTGACCGTTAGTAACATGGATTAACCGTACGTAACATGGATAAGACAAGATAACTTTATTGAGCTCAAAAGGTGATTACATGCAAATTGTATTTACATAGAAGTGTTTAGTTTTTGCAGTTGTTGAGAGCATAGACATTTAGAAATAGCTAAAGCTAGTCCGGCTAAACGTCTGGTATGATCTTGCGTTGCATGGGTTGACCGTGCGTAACATACATTGATCTTGCGTTACATGGATTGACCGTGCGTAACATACATTGATCTTGCGTTACATGGATTGACCGTGCGGAGCAGGTATCTTCCAGTGTCTCGGTTCAAGTTAGGCCTATGAACCCGGATATAGATGGCCTCTTTGATACCCCGCCCTATCCAACGATCTTCATGGTCTAACACCTCCACTTCGACCTTATGTCCAGGGTAGTACAATGCAGGCTGAAGTGGAGATGGTTTCTGAAGCGGGCGATCTTGCGTGACGTGTTCTCCAGAATTCTTGTTCTCTTTAAACCTTCAGGTCCTAATTCCATGTAGATGCTTTTGTGAATGTTACACTGTACTGGTGAAGACATACTAATAAAAAGTTTTAAACTTATACACAGTACTTATACGTACGTAACATGAATTGACCGTGCGTAACATGAATTACCAACTCGAATGTATTCGACTGTACTGAGAATTAAGTTTTGAATTGATCAAGCATAGACCTTTTTCTTAGACGGCGACAATTTTGACTCTAATTTATTACACTTTTAGCAGTGCTCATGAATATTTTTTTAGAAATCATGCCAAAACTATGCTACTTTTTGAAAATTATGCTTTCTGTCACCGAAATTATGTTACTTAGATTTTAAGGAAAATAAAAATCAACAGCAACATAACTCTATCAATATTGACTTTAATCAGAACACTCATATATCCACTTTCCAGTCTTACATTCTTTGGCATCGCAAATACGCACGGGCGCACCTCGAAAAGCCAAATGATTAACAAAATCAACCGTTTTTTGGTTCTGCATCCAGGTCAGAAAACTATAGCCCGCATAATTGTTTTAAACGCCATCCAGGCAAAGCCCTTTTTATTCAGACTACGTATAAAACGACAACTGTGCATGTTGTTAAACTCTGTGTTAGCGGTTATTGTCTTGAAGCATTACACAAGACTGTAAACAAGTAAATACACTTTTTCTTTATTAAGAACACACTTAATAAGAACAGTGAGGCTCAAACCGCCCGAAAAATACTAACAAATTAAGAACAATTTGAGGCTGAAATGAAAACTTTAAAAAAAAAAAATTAAAAAAAGAAAAAATAGCAAAATGAGCGTGGTAAGCAGTCATCACACAGAGTATCACACATTAACTTATTATCTATTTATTTATTGATATGAAATCGATTTTTAACCATAAAAGAATATATTGCGGTTAAGAACAAAATAAGAACATTTTGAGCCTCGAATTGTTGAAAAAAATAAGAACATTGAGCCTGGGCAAAATTTTACTGGTTATTAATAAAAAAAAGGGGTAGTCTACAAAAGCATGCTATTGTTAAATGTTGAATGATCGTTTTGATAAAAAGGTTCGATCAGCGCCGGCTGCAGACGAGGGCTGCACGAGCAGAACCTTCATAACTGCAGAAGATCAATGAGGTAGGTTACAGAATTATGATTGGTTCTTTTTGTTTTTGTTTTCGGATTATGCTAGCAGTGCTAAACTGGAATAAAAGCTTTAAAAAATGCCCGTTTTGCTAAATTATGCTTAAAATTATGCTAGCACAATCAATCAAAAAAAAATAAGCCTGGGTGCGACGTTGGTCTATTATAAAGGGCTACCTGACGTAGGTAATAAAAGGATCACAACACGGCCACATTCACTTCTTTACAAGCCAGCTAGTCATCATAGTCAAGATGTACTTGTAGTCAAAAGATTGTATTTAGATGTTTGCAAAGTGTAGGAAGTTGTTTGCACCTTCTTTAGAGAGTATTTTTCTCACTATGGCAAAGTTACTTTCATTACTCACTCACTCTGCGGAACAATGTTGACAGCGTGACACGCGACCAGTCGCAAATAAGGGTTCTTTCGCTGGAGTGAAAGGAGCCTGGGTACGAGGTTTACTCTTGTTTTACGTGTGTAAAATTCATTCTCAATACACGTAATTCACAGTTTCCACTCAAGGGAAATGCCTATGCATGGGAACACTGAAGGGTATTTTTTGTAGGAAAGTTTGATTTTGAGATTATATTTTTACATCACAATGGGGTAACAGGAAACTTTGATCTGGGTGAAATAAGGAAAATACCGGTAATATTGAGTATTTGAGATTATAACCCACCCAATAATTTTCGTACAATCTCATTGGCTAAAACGCGTCACGTGGTACAAAATCGGTAGTAGGTTATCAGTGAATATACCCCTTCCATTTTGATAATTGCCCTGCGAATTTCTCGGCCTTTTTAAATTAAAACAACAAACGTTCTTTTTCAAATTTTGAACATGTTTGAATCGGACGGACATGAAAATCGTTTCGCCGAATCTAAAAACGAATATTTTTAAAAATGCCTTGATTTAAAGTCAGTGCCAGACAGCGCAAAATAGTCGACAAAATACAACGTAAACGTATTTGAAAGTAAAAAAAAGTTGCGAGTCAGCTTTCGCTCAACAACAGTTTCAACAACAGTTTCAACAACAGTTTCAACAACAAGCTTAACTAAACCTATCAAGTCTCTAAGGTTCTGTAAAATATCTTAAGCTTAAAACTGAGAGTTACATTCCATCCAACTTCAATTAGTGTGGAGAAGAGGGAAAATTTCATCGCTGCAATTGTACACAAAGGCTTTTCGAAGAAAAAGTTATTGGGAGGGTTTTGAAATAAATAAACCCTTTTTTGCTCTTTGGTATATCGAAGAATATAATGTCCTTGGCTGATAGACTGTCCTCAAAATTTCCCAGTTGCCCTCGAAGCTTCGCTTCTCGATCGGCCAACTGTTCATTTTTCGGACAATTTATCAGCCGCGGACATTATGCCCTCCGATATACCAGCCGTCGGAAGGGGTTTATTTACTAAATATTTGACCGTTTAGACTTATAATATTGTCGTCTTGTGTTTCAACATAAATGCACGTTAAGCTTTTGTCAGCAATTTAAAAAGAAATACTTTATATATATATTTTGTATAAACGTTCAATCTAATTAAAGCACTTCTTAGTAAGTATACCAAACATTTATTAACAAAACATTAGAAATAATTAAAAGATGATTTTGTACATTTATCTTTAAGAGGCTGATTAAACTTTTAAACAAAACTAATTCTTTTCATTATATTTTCTTTTTCTTCTTGTTTGCCAAAAAAGTTTGTTGTTAGGAAGCTCATGATCAATGCCACAGTTCAGTCGCTTGGCAACCACACTTTTTATCAATTTCTTTGCTCTTTCACAGTCTACCGCTCTGAGAATTTTGACAACCGTGAATTAACATTATTTTTTACCTAAAAAAATATTTCATAAAGTAAGCTAGAGGTATGCAATGAAATATTTCTACGGATTTTAACATTAATTATACAGTAGGTTACGGATCAGCGGCCAGTTTACTGTGGCATCAAAAAAACACACATGCATTTAAACCATTCATATAAACCATTCATTTGTCCACCATAAAAAAAAAAAGGTTTTGTGTATAACACCGCTGTTGACTTTTTCGATCAAATGGCATTGTAAATATGTCTTAATTTGTTTTTACTTTGTACTAAAAGTTAAAAATTATTACCAATACATTTTATCGCTCTCACTGTTATTATAGTGAAACTAATTTGTGCATGCGACCGTCCGTTATACTTTTCTGTTTGATGGTATTCATACACAAAACACCTCGCGCGATCGTTGTTAGAGATGTGATGGAATACTTTAAAAGCTGCTGAAATTTTAGTTATTTTCTATATTACATAATATTTGTATATATATAAGTGTTTGTAGCGGAGCAATGGCTATTTAGCCTAGTCTAGAAAGACAAACAATGCGATGCGCATTGATTCTTTGGCAAAATTTCTCTGATGATGCCGTTGACCGGCGCGCGAAAGCTCGGACATTTTAGAAACCTTTTTAACAGCCTCTATTGAAATTTTACATTTTACATAAACATGCTACTGCCATGAAGGACAACATCGAAAGATTGTTCATTCTTTGGCATGTGCGTTCGAACCTCAACTTGGATTCTTTTCATAGATATGTTACTTGTGCGATAGTCGATAATGTTCCAATTATTCATAGCTTTTTCTTTGAAAAGCTTGTCCCACCTCGAGTCACATGCTCTCATTAAACGAAATTAATCAACGTTGAGATGACGAAAAGTCCAGAAGCAATAGCCGGCATTTTCGGCATCTTTGTTAACAGGTTAAGCCAGTGTAAAAACTTGCCAGCTGAGAACCTTAAACTGCCGTACATGTTGTGAACTTAATTGAATAGTCAGATGTGAGTTGCTTCTGAGAAGAGCAGAACTAAGTGGGTAAGTACTTTGATGTTAGTTAAGATAATTTGAAATTTCAATTGAACGCAACTGTGAAATTTCAGTTGACAGTTTCTGCGTGAGAACGTGTGTAGTACACTGTCTAAATTTTCTCAAGTCATCACTTTGGTTTAAAATTTATATAGGTAGTTTTTGTAACAGTAGAAAGTTTTGTGCGGTTAGATCTTCCATTCACAATGAAAACGGTCGCCCTGAACACGTATCTTTGAAAACTCTCTCAGTATCTTTACAGGTTGTTAAAAAATGTCAGAACAGCGCAAAGCCTTCTTTTGAACATCTCGAAGCGTTAAAACGCATTTCGAAATGAACTAGCTGTTCTAAAAAAGCAATATGCGAGTGTCTAAGTAATTGAAATGCGCATGATATATGTCTTGTTAAACCGAATTTTGGGCTAGGCTCACAAAACCTTGTTTCTTATTTGAATGTGTCAAAGGGTTAAATACTAACTAACTAAAAACTATAAAGACTGTGTCTCAATACAAGAATACGATTTGCTTTACAAACAACTATATTCATGGTTGGGGAAAAATACGGTTGAGTATTTTATCGTCATTTAATATTTTTGTGGTAAAGATTGTCTGTAGAACTGGCAGATGTTATGCATACCTTTGAATATCCAGTTATTGCAGTTAAGAGGGCGAGACATACCCAATGACTGGAACTCTCGAGTTCTTTCTCTATCGTTGAGCCAGAACTCTAACACTTTTCTTAAAATCTTTGCCGTTCCCAATAGAGCCGTTTCTTTTTTGTAAAAACTCAGTCTTGATTATTGTACCAAGCTTGTTGATCCATCGTTTCTTGACATAATTCCAAGAGCTCCTATGAAAATTGGCACCAATTTCACCTCTTATTAGTTTGATAAATTGAATTAACGGTCGTTCTGCACTATAATTGCTCAAAAGCAATAGAAAAAGGAACAGAGAAAAAACTTTTCCGGCGCTTCTACCTTTAGATAAGCTAAACTCGCACTTCACTTTGCTTGTAAAGTTTGGACGGCATAATAATTTTAATAATAATAATTTTAGGGACTTACAAAGCATAGTAAAGGTTTCCTTACACCTTTTTAGAAACATCAAAAAGAACGTTGTCAATTTTGAAAGATGAATATAATTTTACAAACTTGACCAAAATTTTGTAAATTGAATGGGAACGGAATGACAAAGGTTCGTGAGAACGAGACAGTCCTACATTGCGCGCAGTGCACTTTGGATGCAACGCAATGAATTCTGGTTAAAGGAGACCGTAGAGGTTGAACATTTTCCTAAAAGCATCTGATTCGAATACGACATTAAAAAAATCGGCATTATATGTGGAATCTTTTATTATCGATTTAGTTATGCAAACCGGATCTTCTGCGTTCACTAGATCTAATTGGCATGGATTATTTTTACTCCTTATATGCTAGCTAGATCACTAACTGACCATGATCGTGCAACTTGACACTAAAGGCGAGTTTCAGCTGACGTCATTGTTTACGTACACATTTTGCTTCATTAGCATAAATTTTGAGTTGTAGAAAGAACAGAGATATACAACAACTGACTCATGGTCGTCGGCTCCTTTCAGCCCCGTAGGTTTATAGGTTGGGGGCTGGACCCGGTTTGCGCCAGCGTCAGCATTTTTGGTGACGTTGGAATCGCCGCGAGGTCTCGTTGTGTAAACAACTAAACTGACCAATCTTTATCAAAATGAGTAGCCAAACTTTCAATTATATAAGTGTAATTTTAAAGAAGAAATTACCACTCAAAAAAATGCAGAACAGCTGGAGGCAAGAACGATAATGAGCCATACATTCCTTATAAAATTTCCAATTTTTGAAACCATATCTCGGAAATATTACTCAGCATATATCAATCTCATATTTTCAGAGAAAGTTTGTTCTGCAGAAGCATTTCATTATTCAGAAGCTTTGCTTTTGTAGCAAAAAATGTAAACAAAAATTTGCCTATTGTCCGTGGGTTTAGAAGTTTTGAAATTAAAGTCACTAACGTGGTTCGACAACTCTACTCAAGCCTCACAAGTCAGAAGGAACCGAGCCTGTATATACTCCATGGACCCTGAAATTGGTTTGAGCCTGGGTGTTAGCAACGGAGAGCTGTTTCGGCCTTGTTGGGTCTCGTCAGCACGGCATAGCCAACAAACAGGTTTAAATTTCCACAGACATAAATAAACAAGATTGTATTAGTAATGCGTGTGAGCATGTGAAACTTTGCTGATTTTTACATCTTCAGACAGATCCACAATCCGAGTAACACATTTACATTAATTCGTTTAAACTTTTGCTTTATTTTCAGGGTGCTCCAGAAAAGCATATATCGAGATGGGTAACAAAAATTCTTACGCCAGCCTAGAAAAATCCGATGAGGAGGCAAAAGAACCAGAGCAATGTGGAAAAGAATCAAAACCAAAAGAAACTGTTCGTCCAAGCATATTCTCCTGGCTGAGTATGAGCTGGATCGGGGGCCTTGTTCGACTAGGAAACAAACATCCACTCGAAGAAGGGGATCTTTTTCCTATTGACTGTCTCCTCCCAAGCGAAGAAACTGTTTGCTTGCTGGCAAAAGCCTGGAAGGAAGAAGTTAGACAAGCTTCAAAGAGAGAGAATGGTGAACCCAAGTTGTGGAGAGCACTTGTAAGAATGCACGGTGTTGGTACTTATCTGTGGGTTCTGTCACTCAATCTTGTTCAACAGCTACTTGCGGTAATTCAGCCGATTTTTCTCTCCTTCATTCTATCGCATTTGATGTTGTACGGCGTCGATGAGCATATTTACATGGTGTACATTTATATATTGATAATATTTTTGCTCGTCATCTTCATGCCGCTTATGGAGACTTTTTATATCAAGAACGCTTGTAGACTAACAGTTCACTTCAGATCCGCCATAGTTGGTTTGGTCCTTAAGAAGGTAAGAGGGAATATGTGATGCGGGCCGCTTGTAGTACCATCGTATACTTCCCGGGAGGGAGGGGGAGATGGGGTTCTTTTGAGTAAGAATGTAGGGATGGTCGTTGGGAAACGTGAAAAAAAACCCTGAAAATGCTAATGAAGCGAAATCTTCAAACTGGTTTAAAATATCTAAAATTAAAGTTTGAACTATTTACCTTCGGCTTAGACACTTGGGCCAATTATTAAAAAATTTTCCGCGGAGAATTTACGACTGAAGACAAAATGCCTGTTTTAGCACAAGGCTGCAAAACTTCGGTTGTAAGCTCGTTAGACATGTGAGATGTCACTTTATTTGAAAGGCGGGATATCCGAATCTCACTTTCCGTCAAATTTATTTGATCGTGGCGAGCTGGTAAACGCTAGTATAGAGCTGTTTGGAATCCTTTTCAAACCATGTGACGTCATAAATTATTGTCGTTTATTCATTCGCACAGAATGCACAATTTTGAAAGCATATTTTGGGGACTTAAAATGGTCAAGTAGGCACTCCATCCATTTACAGTTGAACAGAAGAAGTGGAAAATCCATTTGAGCTTTAAATTCAATAAAAATACCAATGATAAAATGGCTTCGGTAGCACTTCAAAAAAGAACCAAGGTGTGAAAATTAATGACCCTGAAAAATACCTCAAAACATCGATTTCAAAAGTCAGGGAAAATCCTGCTCGTTTTGTTTTGAACATTGAAAAATACCTTTTTTTCTAAAATAACCTTGATTTCTTTTTCTGAAAAACCCTAAAAATACCAAAACCCGATTTTGACCCCTAATATATAAGACAAGCACCCATATTATGCCAATGGAGGGAGTACCCCAACCCTGGGCTTAAATTGATTCAAACAAACAAGTATAATATTCAAATAAATCCTTAGATAACATTAATACTTGTGTGTAGTACTCAATTGAATATCCAGAATTGACATAACCTTTAGACCCCACGATTTGTTTAACTCAATCTTAGAAAAGCGTCCAGTTAAATCGTTGGGTTTCATAACGACCATGTTGGTGCCCTTGAACAGAATATCTCTAATGATTTCCTTTAGTTAGGGCACCAACATGGCCGCTTTGTCTTTTGTCTTTGGCATCTCTAGGGAATGCGTAAAACCAAAGAATGGCTTGGGGTGAGCGGCTCAGTTTGGCCATGAGAGACTGAGGCAAACTTCTTTGGGTTACCTGTGTCTTTGATAATAAGTTATCTGCTTCATTAATAAGCTAAAGCTAAATTCTTTCTCGAACCTACTGGCCCATTAGGCCGGCGCTTATCTCCAGTTTCCATAGTGTTAAGCGGATGAGTGTCTTTGACTCCCCCTGGACAGGGCACTAATCTATCGCAGGTTAGCTCCCAGCAGAACTGGTACTCACTTATACAGCCGAGTTGACTGGAACAAAGTCGGGTAAAGTGTCTTGTTCAAGGACACAACACAGTGGCCTGGCCGGGGCTAGACCTCGCAACCTTAGGATTATGAACCGATCATGTTAATCACTGGCAGAAATACAGCAGAAACAAAGAAACAGAAATCTATAGCTATATAAAAAATGGCTTTTTATCATTCTCCTCACCCCCCCCCCCCTTCCCCATCTCTTGCACCCGTTCCCTCTCTCATTATAATATATATTTTGGTCCCTTCTCGGAGCTCATTTTAAGCCCTATTTCGGCTGGGGCAAAAATTAGCAGAGTTTGACCCAAAACATATTTATACCCGAGGACATAAAAGATGTTATATTATGAGTCTGTTTCCTTCTTTTTTTTTAGTGGTTCGATCGTCTATGTCATATTATGCATTACATTTAATCTTTAAACTGTTCTTGAAATGTAGGTTCAAACTATGTCGGCGGCATCGATAGCGCAGTTTACCTCAGGACGTGTGATCAACTTGGTTACAAAAGACTTGGAGCCCGTAGAACCAGCCTGCTTGATTCTATCGTACATAATAACCGTGCCCATTCAGACAGTGGCGGTGTCTGCAGTGCTATGGTGGCTGGTCAGCTGGAAGGCTGTTCTTTGTGTCAGCTACACGATACTAACAATTATTCACCAGATCTGCACGAGCAAAGTCCTTCAACATCTCCGCTTTAAAATCATGCCTTTTAACGATGTAAGGGTTCGTCTCCTGGCGGACATGATCTCTGGAATTCGCGTTTTAAAAGCCAATGCCTGGGAGTGGTTTTTCAACGAACAAATTGAAACCACAAGAAGGTAGATAAAACTCAGTACCAAATGCTACGAGGAGACAATGTGCTAAATAGAAACACAAACAAATTTTTTTGTTTGTACAATCAATTTTTGTTGTTATAAGCCAGTTTTTTTCTTTTTGGTAAAAAATGGAAAAGAAATTAAACAAAGCATAGCTTTTAAAATTATTTAGTCTTCTTCAGTCGTGGTGAGTAGCATTCTGTTGTTTGGAGAAGTTCTACTTGTTAACCGTTTCAGCCTAAGCTTGATTGGTAAATTCTCCCAAACAGATGATCAAATTTCATTTTCTTAGTACCAAATGCCCCATTGTGTATGTGTTATGTAAAGGAGAAGTTAGATGTTGATAACTGAGTGGAAGTGCAAGGGTTGATGATACTCACCGCCGCCTGGTTAGCCCAGTCGGTAAGGCGCCAATTTGTCATGCGGGAAGCCTGGGTTCGACTTCCGGTGCCGAGCCTTCACTCAGGGTCTTAAAACAACTGACGAGAAGGGTCTAATGGGGTAACGAAACTTAACTGTAAGCCCCGGTAAGGTATAACTTAAAGGGAATCTCGAATCCTGTTGCTTTTTCCCTTGTGATTCTCTGATTCTATGTTCAGATAATGTTTTGGTTCAAGCTATAAAAGAATTTGATAAAACTGTTTGGTTTTCGTAAGATATCTTTTCTTTTCAGACAAGATGGCGACCTGAAGAGGTTGAGTGCTTAGTGTATGAACAGATTTTTAGATAATTTTAAAGAAATGAACAGATTCTTAAACTAATTCTTAAAAGGTTTTATCCTAAGTGCGTAAAAAGAGTAAAAAGACAAAAAGGTGTCCTACGAAAATCGAGCAATTCCTTGAGTGAAATTTTTGAAAAACTCTAATTGCTTTTTCTTTTTTTTCTTTGAAGTCGTGAACTGAGCATTCAACTCAGTAACAATCTTCTCAGAGCAACTCTTCGCGCAACCTTCTTGACCTATGTAAACACGACAACAATGATAGCTGTGCTCATCATGCTGCTTACCGGTGATAAGTTAACGGCTCAAAGCGTATTCACAACCATCGCACTCGTCGGGACAACCAAAGCGGTCGCCCAGCAGTTTGCCTTCGCCTTTATAGTTCTAAGCAGGTTTCTGCCTTCATTGGAGAGAATTGGAGAATTGTTGACTACAGACTCCTTACCAGTGAAGAAAAAAGCTATAGCTAGCGGTGCTTTTCAGGGGAAAGGTAGATAACTGAGATAAATTGGTTCTTTATTAGTAGCTACATAAAACAACTTAAATACACGTGCCCTCTGATTGGTCGGTTGGTGTATTGGCATTAGTCTGTGCAAACATGGCTGGAAATTGTTATTTAAAAAAGAATTAAGACAGCTGCCGTGTTTATTAGCCCGTGGGCATTCGGGGGGGGGGTACTTTTGGGTCAAAAGGGTAAGAATGACCGTCGGAAAAGCCCCCAAAATACCCTAAAAAGTACCAAGGGATAACAATTTTCCACCCTAACAAATACCTCTCGGTTTTAAAATTACCCTAAAAATACCAGTTGAAAGCTGAAGAAACAGCGAACACTGAGTAAGCAATTTTGAGTTGAAATGAATAACCGGCTTAAAGCTGTTGTGAGAGCCTGGTCAACTTTTTCCCTTTTTCTTGGTAGTTTGTTTGCATTTCTACGTAATACATTTCAATGTAAGTGTGTAAGCGTGCACGTGTATCTAATTATCATAACTTATAAACTTTTTCTTTTTTTTAATGGCGAAGCTAATAAAACAATAAAAATAAAATAGAATAGAAATATGTTCTTTGTTTCTTCAGTCGTGTTTTGTTAAAACTATTTTTGCATCAGCATTCGTCTTTACGCATGTAAAATTTCAGAAAGAATTTAGCTTATAAATAAAATCAATAGAATTACGTTGTCTGTCATCAAACGAATTTTACTCCCTATTTTAGGCGGCCATTTTTCAAAGTCCCCAGGATGGCCCCTTTAGGGAGGTTCCACTATGCCAAACTTAACGTTTCAAAAAAAGCCAAACAAACGAAAAGATCACCACCGTTGTCAAAACACTTGTACCTATCTAAGGACAAGGTTTGTTCTTTGTTTAGGACGCAATGAATTTAACCCCCTCATCACCCCCTCCGTCAAGATGTCCGATGTTAGTTGTTACTGGACCAAGACTTCTGCCGACGGACCTTTATATAATGTCGATATTGACATCAATGGTTACACACTGTTAGCAGTGACTGGTCCAGTTGGGTCGGGAAAATCCTCTTTCCTTCACGCCATTTCTGGGGAATTGCTTGCCGCTCACGGAAAAGTTCAGGTGAATGGAAAGGTCGCCTACGTGTCTCAAAGTGCCTGGATATTTTCTGGAACTGTTCGAGATAATATCCTGTTTGGAAAAGAATACGACGAAGAAAAATACCAAAAGGTGATTGCTGCGTGCGCATTGGTAGACGACATGGCCAAATTTCCACAGGGAGACCTCACTCAGCTGGGAGAGCGAGGAGTCAGTTTGAGTGGCGGCCAGAAAGCTCGGGTGAGCCTGGCACGAGCCGTGTATTATGATGCTGATATCTATTTGTTAGATGATCCACTCAGCGCCGTTGATAACAAAGTGGGTAAACATATCTTTGAGAAGTGTATCTGCGGCTTACTTCAGGGCTGTCTGAAAGTATTGGTGACCCATCAACTGCAGTATACAAACAAGGCAGACTACATTGTTGTGCTCGAAAATGGAACAATATCAAAGAGAGGAACCTTTGCAGAAATGCAGATGGACAAAGAATTCAGCAGCGCCTATGCCCAGTACGACAACAAAGCAACGGTTGACGAAATAGCTCCCGAATCTGAAAGGTATTTTAATCTATTTTACTATATTACAAATAGCTATACTGGTGTAAAGTTGTTAAAGACATCCCGTTTCAAAACTCCTTTCTACAGCCGTGTTAAGCTAACCTGAACTTGGAAAATTCGATCTCAGCACGCTTTAACACGACGTTAATTTAAAAAAAACCTGCGCCAGCGCTTTAGCTCGAGCTATTTGAGGTTTGTTTCAAACGCCTTGCCACAGTCGTGCTAAACTCGCCTGAACTTAGAAAATCTAACTTCAACACACCTTTAGCACGGCACTTGGTACCAAACCGCGTCATAGTCGGGTAGCACGACAAGCTGTTCGTGAGTTGTGATATGATATTGATGATGATGATAATGGTATTGATGGTAACAATGATGGTGATAGTGAAAGTGATAATAATTGATGATAGTTACGATGATGATGGGTTTAATGATGGTAATATTGGTGACAATGATGATAGTTTTATGATGACGATTATGATGACAATATTGACATGATATCGATGATGATAATGGTATTGATGGTGAGTTGAAAGTAACAATTAGGATGATAGTGATAGTGATAATGATTGATGATTTTTACGATAATGATGGTAGTGATGTTGATGGTGATGATGGTGGTGATGTTGATGGTGATGATGGTGGTGATCTTGATGATGATGATGGTAGTGATAATGATGATAATGATAATGATGATGATGCCCTTTATACGGATAGTTTTCAGTTCAATTTTTAAAATACAAATATCGCGCTTTCTACAAATGAAATCCAAAAGTACGTAGTTGCTATAAAAAATAGACTCTCTTCTTTAGGCAATATATGCGTGAGTAACGTCTGAGACAATAGTTTGCCAAAAGGTTTGAAATATGAAAAGTGTTGGAAATCCAGTACACGTGCTGAGAATCTTATCAGACAGCTGCACTAATTCCTTAAGGTCGTGTAACAGGGCGAAGCTTGTATCACAATTTCGATGGATTCTTCTGTATTCCATAGCAAAGAAGAAGCGGAGCCGTCAAACGCTGAGGGCCTGGACCCTGCTGAAGAGCGCCAGGCTATCGGAACGGTGACTTGGAAAACTAACTGGAACTACTTTCGAGTTGGGAACAACCTGTGCATTCTCTTACTGCTGGCGTTTCTCTCGATTATCCCTTCTAGTAAGTATTTATCTCCCATTTTTTAGCAGAATATAATTTCATTGACTCCTGAAGCCCTGCGTGAAAAAAATATACTGCGCATGTGCTTATAAAACGCTGACCAAGAAAAACATTTGTTCTCCAACAGGGGGGGGAGGGGGGGGGTCAAAATAAACGGAGGTGAGAAATCTCTGAAAAAGTCAAAACAAGACAACAGGCACCAGCAATGACATGAATGAATTTATTGAGTTGTAAACTATAGTTTCTTGTTGTCCATGATGTAATCCAAACAAAAACTGGGAATGACAACGAACGGTAATTCATGACACTGATCAGAAAAGTTTGTATCTTGAAATTTTGACCCTTTGATGATCGTACCAGAACTTGAAAAATCAATAAACGGGTTGAGGGTTTGGGGCCGGGGGCGGGTCCTAATTACTCCCCCTCCCCCTCCCCCTCCCCCCTGGGGAAAGAAATTGAGAAAAAGTCGAAAAAATTATAAGCGTCCCGGGACGTATATTTAGTAACTGAGAGTAAGAGTAGATTTGAATGTAGACAAAATAATCTTAAAATCTCGTCAAAATATTTTTGTTTAAGGGAACCAACATGGCCGCAATGACGTCATGTGCAACCCAACAATTATAATTAAAATAATAATAATTACCGTTTATTTGCCACATTGCAGAATTAACTAAATTAAAGGGCTCAAAATACAAAAAATATATGATTAAGACTAGTACTATTATAATAATAAAAATAAATTCTTATCTACTATTTACATATCCACATATCTACTATTGAATGTAATAAAGGAGCTAGAACGCTTGGTCCGGCAATAACTCTTATCAGCGTAAACAATAGTTCTATTGTTGCAGCCGGAACGCAGGTTATAACTATGGCCACTAGTTTCAGTTTTCGGTATAAGAAAACTAATCGGGTGGTCAGTTTGAGACATCTTCCTAATATATTTTCTGCAGAGCTGGTATCGTCTTTCTTTAAGAATACTAAGGCTGGTCATATTAAGGGCATCTAAATAATTATGACGAGGATAGATAACATAAAGAGTTCTTTTTTGGATTGATTCCAGCTTATTTGAAAGAAATTCAGGAATATCCTGCCAGACTTGCACCCCGTATTCTAATATAGGTCTTAGTGTTGTCAGGTAAACTTTGAGAATTCCTTTTCTATTAGCACCAACGTTTTGAAGAATCCTTAGTGAATACAGTCGCTTAGAAGCTTTCTTTGATATATAATCAATATGCTCACATCACTTTAGATCATTACTAATAATAATACCGAGTATTTTATAAGTTGTTACGCGTTCAACTGAATTGTTACCTATGACAATTGGTCTTATAACGAAATTTCCATTATGCATAAAATTAATTAATATCTCTTTGCACTTCTTCGGATTTAGTTTCATATTATGATCTATAGAAAAACTATGAATGTCATTAACAGATACGTTTAATATGCTAATACCATTCCTAGGTAGGATTTCCAATACCGTGGTATCATCTACAAATTTAATTCTCAAGTGCCAATGACGCAAAAGATTATTTGTCATCACAGCGAACATAATAACACCCAGTTTCGTCCCTTGTGGAATACCACCTCTGGGTGGTTTCCAATCGGACAGGGAATTTCCAATCCTTACAGCTTGTGATCTATCAGTCAAAAAGGCCCTAATCCAATTAATTAACACACTATCTATATCAAGAAGTTCCAACTCCCTGAGAAGAATGGAATGATCAATCAAGTCAAAACTCCTTGGAATAATCAGCAAAAAACATTCTAGCTCCACATCTCCCGCTGTTGCCTCATGTATCGCCTGTAGAATATAAACCAAGCGTCAGTAGTAGAATGCCCCTCCCTTGCGTATTGACGCGGGTCAAGTTTTTCAGAAATTTGCGCGACAAGCCTGCTGCGCGCAAATCCTTCCATAATTTTGGCAGTGGTGCAGGTTAGAGAGATAGGTGTTAAATCGGATTTGATTTCTTGTGGCGGGGAAACCTTGGGTAGGGGATTAATAATGGATCGCTTCAGCAGATCAGGTAAATAGCCCTCCCTGAGTGAACAGTTATAAATGTCCATAATTAGCAGGGCGAGTTCAGGTGCGAATTCCTTTAAGACTTTGCTCGGTATCCTATCAGGGCTAATTTTTTTCCCAACATTTACGCTCGATAAAGCTTCCTCCACCTTCTTAACACTCACTAGGAGGTTTTTTTTTTTTTTTTGGGGGGGGGGGGGCGGGTGATTGATTACTATTCGAATTCAGCGGCAATCTTCCTAACGAATATAACC
>JAOBRD020426852.1:0-18775 GCA_027575215.2 Hydrozoanthus sils | reverse complement strand
CAACCCCAAGCCAGGCACAAAATCAGTGTGGGCTCGCAAATACAGTATTTGTAAGGAAACTTGTGCGAAGTAATTTTCATTAAAGTTTTACTAAGTTGGTCTAATGTTGCTTTTGTAGTCTGTTGATCTTTTCTAGCTGGTTTTTTGTGGTTTCTAAACGATTTTGGTGCCCTCTGGGTAAACAGACCAAGGTTAACAACACAATTTTACTTCGCACGTGGTTCCATACAAGTAATGTCTTTGTAAGTTCACACTGATTTTGTGCCTGGGCCGCCTGTGCTCCTACCCTTTTAAATCATAAAGGTATCAAATTGTGTAACTGAGGGGACCTCAAAAATGTCTTGTAATGTATCATAGTCGTAGGTATACGTTGTATCTGTTGTTGGGCAGATAAACAAAACTGAAATTAAAACGAAATTGAGAATTTTATTAAACACGGTAGATATTTGCAATTCCGCCTTGCGAGGCGAAATTTTAGAAAAGAATTTGCCGCGAGCGAATTACATCACTGATTTTACACGCCTGGTATTATCCAGCATTACATCCACTGAGGCAAAACGTTACGTGCACAAAATTGAGGATGTATTCGTGTATGCTTGCTTCTGCCACTAATGGAGGAAGAAAGAGGTACGAGTTAAATGCTGCTGACTGGCTATAATCTTACTCATAAAAAGGTAAATAACAAGGTGACGTGATTTTTAGTTTATAAAGGTATTTCTTACATCTCTGCGCATTTAAGAATCATATTTTCTTAATTGCATACCCTTATTTCAGCTGTCGTTTACTATTCCGGTCTGTTGCAATCAACGGTTCGTTAACGTCTTTTTCTTCTTTTTTTGGACGAAAGACAAAATCGAGTTATGTCTGTCGTCCAAAAAAAGGACAAAAAGACGTTAACGAACCCTTGGTCGTAATACATACCAGATTTTTACGCTCCAATCATAAATTTCATTTTTCAGCTTGAAATACCGTTTTAACATTTTTTTTCTACCCCTTTGTTTACTAAAAACTGATGCAAATCTTGAAACTGACAGAGTCCGCTTCCAATCCGCCTTAGTCGTGTTTTAGCTTCATATAACGGTCCAGAACGCAGAAGACAAGAAACCTCTGACCTCGAATATTGTGTTTGTAGTTATGATTGGTTCGCTCAATCCGGTCATGAGCTCATATACCGAATGACCTTTATGGAAAGTGTTGCCAAGCTGAAAAATCTTGTACGGGAAGCAGATATTGTGCAAACTGTATTATTTTCAATTATCGAAGATTTCAGAAAGTTCAATAAATTAAACTAAAACAATTTAAGCATTCGTGTTTGAGTGACCAGGAGCCTATTAGGGTACAGGATTCTTTAGATACAGGACGGTAAAATAATTTTACCGTCCTGTATCCAAAGAAGTGTGTGTGTCCAACTGACGGGTGGCTTGGGAACACCCAAGAAGAACTCTTCTCCCGTCCTGCCTCGCGCGCGCCTCTTAATTCAACATGGCGGACGCCGTCACTCTCGAAACTGTAGATTTACAAAATGAGCCCGCCGAAAAGCAAAACGAAACACTTTCACAAAAACCAAACCCGGACGAAGCACCTGAGCAAATGTAGGCTAAGGACTGTGTAAAGACATTGATTTGCTTTTAAGATTCTTTTAGAATTAACCATTTTTTAAAAAAGACTGTAAACTTTCTTGTAGAGAGTCAAAGGGAGTTGATGTCGAACCGATCGGAAGTATGGAATCTATGACCAAAACATTTTCAAAGTTAGGTGAGTATTTTGTTACTGATTGCTCTGTCGAGGCTGCTGTTTACTGTTTTATCCATTTTTCTTGTTTACTCGTAAAGGAGAGCGAGGAGATCCATATGCATCGTCTTAAAAAAATGTTTCCAAATTCTTGATCTCAACATATAAACAGCATGTTTCATTGATGTGGAGTCGCTTACTACGTTTAAGCCAAATTAGACATGAGGTATATCTTGAGGGTAGTATAGTTAGAAATGAGAAGACTTTTGAGTGTCATGTAAATAGTATTCAATTTTACATCCTCTGACTGAGACCGAAGCAAACAAACGAAACTTGCAGTTAACCTTTTCTCCCTAAGGCATTTGTCAACATTCAAATTCTCCTTACAGTAAAAATAGAAAAAAAGGCTGATTTGTGTTGAGAATATGAAACTTGATCATCCACCAAAAACTCAGAGATGAATTCTCAAATTCTCCCAAACTACTCATACAAATATTAAGGACATTAGTTATGAGAATTTTCAAGCTAATCATTGGGCACTCTTGTGGTGAAAGCCTGGTTATATCATGACCAAATCTAGTAAATAGTCTAGTTAGATCCAAAGCCTTGTATTGGTTATCTAGACAGGGACCATTTCCTACTGTAACTTGAGCCCTTTTCAGTGGGTATCAACCCTGCACAAATGTATGGAAGAGATAACTAAAATTTGTGTCAGTGTTACTTGATTATAGTTAAGTGATAAGCTCTAGATACAATATGTTGATGAAATGATAATAGTTTAAATAGGGATGCCAGAGTGTCTCTGAAGTGGTGGTAGGGGGATGGGGGTGGGGAGGGATTGTAACCCCCTTAGCTGACTGGTTCTGGAACCCCAGATATATAAACTTTTTGGTCATGTAGGTTTTAGCAAAGGTTTCAGTATGAAACAAGAACTTTCATTACCAAAACCTTGACAGCTAAACAATATTTTTAAGTCCTACTCACCTTGTAAACACATTTTTGAGAAATGAGTTTGCAAAAAGTTTAGAGAACCGGTCAAAATTATTGGGTAAAGAACTGAAGGAAATGAAGTATCCAAGTTTCCCATCACTATGTTTATGGTGAAAGGGAAAGGTGAATGAATTCCCTTTGTGATCAGTGCAAAGAGAAACTCGAGCATACTGTATTCTATAGGTTTATCTGAGCCAAAGTACAACTGGGTGAATATCACAGGGAAGTTTACAGACGCTGCATCAGGTACAAACTGGCTACTAATAATTCTTAGTATTATTGAAACCTTTAAAAAGTAACAATCCTATATCTTAAAAAAAGGGTATAGCTGCATGAACTTCCATCAGAGAGTACTTTATAAGGGTTTCTTTATATATTGCCAGTTCTATTATGAAGGCCAACAGTTTATTTCATAGTTTCAAGAAGGCTTCCAAGAGTTTTTGACCACCTATAACTTTGTTACAAGAACAGCACTTGCAAGCATTAAAGATTCCAAATGATTTTTAAAATTTCATTATATATCACAATGTGTATGTAGGCCAAAATAGAAATCACATTTTCTCATTTTTTTTCAATGGAATTTCCTAAAATTTTGTATTTAACTAGATGAAAAAGTTTTTTTTTATATACTTGTTTTGTGGAAAAATTTTTGTTAAATGACTTAAATTTATTTAAATAAAAGATGAGTTTTACAAATTTTTTTTCTCTGACCAAAATTATGGATATTAAGTGAACTTGTAAGATGTTTAGGGTTTATTAAAGATGTAAATTGTTTCAATGTCTATAACTTTTCAAAAATGATTCTTGCTATTTTCAACTTTTATTTTGACTTACTACCAGTGTTATTTTATTAATCAGATTTAAGACTAACCCTATTTTCATTTATCTAGAGCTTAAGCTGGGCGAGCTTGTCCATGATAACACGTAAGTTGATCACTAATACTAAGGGCTCCAGTTTGTTAAAGATTACAACCTATTAATTTAGGTACCCTCTTAATAACTTTTGATGAGGAAACCTCTGTTAATTATGGTTCCTGCATTAAGGGCAGTTAACACCAAGATTATAATCAAAGCTACATCTTTAGAGTTAGTGTAAAACAGTCTTATTGTTTAAGCAAGAGGTGCCCTATTCTTTGTAAACTGACACAAATTTCTGAGTTTTTTGTATTAAAGTCAGATTGGAACTCTCTAAGTCAAAACATGGGAAACATTTTCTTAGTAATTTTTTTTTGAACAACAAAATTTAACAATTATCCTATAAGACAATTTAGGTTTAATTGAATCTGGTTGTATTATAGATTATCTACACATGCTAAAGGAAACTCTTTTAGAATATACAATCAGCTGTTTTTAACTGTTCAAAGAAAATATATCTCTATTCCATGCTCAGGCTGATGCTTCGATCTCAGTGAGTCCCCTAACTCAGTAACTCTGTCTATGGTTGCATAAACAACATACAGTACTGTATACTGTACCAGTGTTTATCATGAGCATACTGCATACCCATACACTGTATAAGTTTATATTGCTTCATACAACAGGTTTGGCTTGTTTGAAGCAATGTCAGCAATTGAAATGATGGATCCCAAAATGGATGCGGGTATGCTGTGCAACAAGGCAAAGAAAGTTGTCCCATTCAACACAGCTGTGAAGGTACAGTTAGGTACAACTGTTGAAATATCCCAGCTTAATTCCCTTCAAGATTAAATTATTGATTTTCACACAAATTGTAAAGTTGCCTTCTATCTAGGGAGGAGGGGTGAGTGCATGCTGGTACAATCCCTGCCTCCCAATCCTGAGGTCCCCACGTGATTCAGTCCCTGGCCTAGTTGAGGGTTAAATATTTGGGTGGTCTCCTTCCTGCTAGAGTCTACTCAGCTTTCCTATCTTCCAGGTTCAGTAAAATGAGTACCAGCATACAAGGACTACTTTGAAGTGGACTGCTAGAGCTTCCTGTCCACTGGGGCAAAACTGATCATTGTAGAGCCAAAAGCACCTTAATTCGATATTTAAAATAAAATGCACAATTTTGCCTCTTCTTAAGTTTAAGATTCAAGCCATGGTTATCTTTAAATTAACATTATTGATACTGAGTGAACAAACCCTAAGATGTGGTTCTTTCTCTGTTTTAATAGGCTCTGGTGCCTCATTTTTGGGCTGCCCACATTTTAACTAACATAAAAACTTTAATTTGAAAAAGGTCAGTTATCTATAATTTGAACTGTAGAGACCTTTTTTAAAAAAATGGTGAGCTTTTGATATTTTTTTGTGCATTCAAATTAGCCCTGCTAGCCTCTTTCTTGAGTTAAACTTTCGAAAGAATATGTTACCCAAAGCCAGGCTTGCAAGACCAGTTTCAACCCACATAAAATATCAAAATTGCCGCCATTTTTAAAAAAGGTCTATGGTAACCACATACTCACATTTGGTTAATGAGAAGTTCATCTCCTTAACAGTCAAACATGATCAAGATAAAGAACTTCAGTCCTGAAGAGCTAATAGGAGTAATGGATGAACTGCTGGCATGCTTAGTAAGTTGAAATGACGTTAGTGTATGCAACTTGTAATCCTAAGATCACTAGTCCAAGCCTTGGTTGGACTACTTTGTAATGTCCTTTAAGGTCGCTTTGCACAAGTCAATCTTTTGTTGTGAAACACCTGAATTTTTTGCGCTGACAAAAAATCGGAGTAGTTCCCAACAAGTTTCAGACAAGATTTTTTTTCGGGAACAGAGATTGTGCATGTGTGATCTAAAGTGGTCAGCCAATAAAAAATCATTGTTATGTGTGTGGCAAATGCAGACAAATTGTCAGGAACAGAGCTTGGTTCAACCAATCACCAAGCTTAAAACATCAGGTGGGAAGATGGTGACCACAGTCATAGGTGAGGAAGTTGCAGTTTCAGAATATATTATTAAAATTGGTGCTACATGAACTTCAGAAAAAGGTCTTCTTGTCGAAGCTTGGCAAGCAAAGCCATGTCTCTACAGTATTACCTCAAACAACTACAGCAATAGAAACAAGAAAGCAAAAGCATGGGCTGATATTACAAATCAAGTTTTCAGGTAGAGTAGTGAAGTAGTCTGGGTATGAAATTATGCTCTGCAGCCATGCCAGCCACAACAAAAAATTGGTACATCTGTGGCAGCTTATATTTCAGACAAATGATCGTTGTCTGAAAATCAGGAGCTTCACGACAAAAAATGAACTTGTGTGTAGCAGCCTTAAGCAAGATACTTTTCCATGATTTGTTCTTGAATCAGCTGTATAAACGAGTACCAGCTTCTGTTGGGGACTAATCTGCAATGGATTAGTGTCCTGTGCAGGGGAAGTCAAAGACTCTCATTTGCCTAACTCTACAGAAAATACCTAAAGGATTACTAAATTTTTTATACTTTATTGATGAACAGTTGTATGTTGGGCAGATGGGAACTTATTTCAATTGTTGGATCCATGGAATTGGTGCAGATTTTGGTTCAGCTCTCATCTTCTGTGTAACAGGAATTGTCAGATGTTTTTCTTGAACAAGACAGATGCTTATTTTTGTTGTATTTCAGTATTCCTGGTAGTTTCTTTGCTTCAGTTGTTTGTTCTTGCCATAAAACAAATATTGTCAAACTTAGTATGTACACTATATGCTGTCGGACTAAATATACAGTGTATAAGTATGCTTTAGAATTTTATTTAATTTTATGGGTTTCAACAAGGTCACTAATTTGTCATAAGCTTAGAAATGAAAAAAATATATATGTACGTATTAAAAGTACCCACCAAACAAGAAAGGAAAGCTGTTTGATATCAGAATATTATTTAACTTACTGGATATATTTCAGATTAAAATCTTTTGAAGTTCATAGCAGCAACATGTTCGAATTTTCATGAGAACATTAAGGGTTGCTGATAGCAAACTTAGAATATCTAGCTTTACTCTTGATTGACAACTTTCAGGTGACTTGGCTGGATGGTCATTCCTTGGTTCAAACTGTGTTTATTTGTCTGTACATGCATGATCCTTTTCTTATAGAGGACCCTTGCTTAAAGGTAGGTGATAAGATAACAATTCGGTGGCCGATCCCCTTGTTTCTCTAGTGTGTAACTGTTGTTTAAGCTCATAAGATTCTAGCTGGGTGGCCGACTCCCTTGTTTCTCTAGTTGTATGATCGTTGCTTAAGGTCATAAGATTCCAGCTGGATGGCCGACTCCCTTGTTTCTCTAGTTGTATGATCGTTGCTTAAGGTCATAAGATTCCAGCTGGATGGCCGATCCCCTTGTCTCTCTAGTTGTGCAATCGTTGTTTAAGCTCATAAGATTCTAGCTGGGTGGCCGAACAACTTGTTCCTCTAGTTGTGCAATCGTTGTTTAAGCTCATAAGATTCTAGCTGGGTGGCTAATCCCCTTATTTCTCTAGTTGTGCAATCGTTGCTTAAGGTCATAAGATTCCAGCTGGGTGGCCGATTCCCTTGTTTCTCTAGTTGTGCAATTGTTGCTTAAGGTCATAAGATTCTAGCTATGTACAATTCCTTGCATAAAAGTAGGTTATAAGGTAACAGCTGGCTGGCTTATCCCATTGTTTTTCCATGTACAACCACTTGATTAAAGGTTAGTTGTTTGGTAGTTAGGTTGATAAAGCCATTTAAAATGTATAGACAAGATTAACTGCTTTACTATAATAGAATCCCTTTACTATATTACAAACACCACCTCCAAGCTGCAAGATACAAGCGTCACAGAGCCACGTTGTCGCAAATTTCTAGCAAAGACCATCAATGCCTTACCTGTGGGCGTTGCTGTGCATCAGTTTTCAGACTGTGTAGGCACATGCACACCCGCCGCTGAAGCTGGCATAAAAGACGAGTGTTCATGGACATTGGAACAACAGCATAATAGATATGCTGTAGGACTGGAAGAGCTCTAAGATAACAGCTGATCTCGTGGCTTCCTTCAAATGTTCTTTTTTTGTTATCTTAGGCCTTCTGCATTGCTGTGTTAAAGTCCTGTGATCTTATCCGGCTAGCAGTCAACAAAGCACAAGTGTTTGAAGAGGTAAATTGACAGGAGTGGGCAGTTTTCTGAATTATATTCTTTTTCAGTACTTAAAAAGAGATATTGAACTCTGGTTGTTGGTTAGATCTTCTATAATAAAATTAATTTTCCCAAATAATTCTCCAAGACAAGAGATTTTTCACAGGTCCCTAACCCTTTAGCTTCATTCAAGATACCATGGAAGAGATATCACTAGACTTTTCACTCCTCCAGGGAAAGAGTTTTCTTCGGCCTCCTCCTAAAGAAAATAACACTTACGCTCTGCAACACACTTTCCTGTACTTCAGATTGGAGATTTTTTAGCTGGTTCCATTGCTTTCCATCTTCAAAGGGAAAGGTTTCATCAAACCTGTATGCTTAACATATATTTTAGCTACACTCATCCACTAGGCATGGACAGCTCTAATGTCAGTAGCGCAGCAGCCAAGCAGTTAGCATGTTGAAACTAATTAGTTAATTCGGTTTAAAAGAGTTTACAATGGCTGTCTCTAGGAGGACTTTCAATCCATGACTTATGGTTTCAAGATGGCAGCGGAGGTGACAGATGCGAGGGCTTCAGGTGAGATTGTGTATACACCCGGAAGCATTCCTTGATGGTGACAGATTGTTTGTTGACCTGGATACATTCCTTGATGATGACAGATTGTGTGTAGACCTATAGATTGGCATTCCTTGATGGTGAGAAATTGTATGTAGATCTGGTGACAGTCCTTGATAAAAAAAGATTATATGTAGACTACGTGGCATTCCTTGATGGTAAGAGATTGTGTGTAGACCAGGTGACATTCCTTGATGGTGACAGATTGTGTGTAGACCAGGTGACATTCCTTGATGGTGAGAGATTGTGTGTAGATCTTGTGGCATTCCTTGATGGTGACAGATTGTGCGTAGATCAGGTGGCTTTCCTTGATGGTAACAGATTGGTTGTAGACTTGGTGACATTCCTTGATGGTAACAGATTGTGTGTATACCTGGTGGCATTCCTTAATGATGACAGGTTGTGTGTAGACCGGGTGACATTCCTTGATGGTGACAGATTGTGTGTAGACCAGGTGACATTCCTTGATGGTGACAGATTGTGTGCAGACCAGGTGACATTCCTTGATGGTGAGAGATTGTGTGTAGATCTTGTGGTATTCCTTGATGGTGAGAGATTGTGCGTAGATCAGGTGGCTTTCCTTGATGGTAACAGATTGTGTGTAGACTTGGTGACATTCCTTGATGGTAACAGATTGTGTGTATACCTGGTTACATCCCTTGATGATGACAGATTGTGTGTAAACTTGGTGACATTCCTTGATGGTAACAGATTGTGTGTATACCTGGTGGCATTCCTTGATGGTGACAGATTGTGTGTAGACCAGGTGACATTCTTTGATGGTGACAGATTGTGTGTTGACCAGGTGACATTCCTTGATGGCGACAGATTATATGTAGGCCTGGTGACATTCGTTGATGGTAACAGATAGTGTGTATACCTGGTGACATATGTACGGTCCTGATGGTAACAGATTGTGTGTAGACTTGGTGACTTCCCTTGATGGTAAGAGATTGTGTGTAGTCCTGGTGGCATTCCTTGATGATGACAGATTGTGTGTAGACCAGGTGACATTCCCTGATGGTGACAGATTGTGTGTAGACCAGGTGACACTCCTCGATGGCGACAGATTGTATGTAGGCCTGGTGACATTCCTTGATGGTAACAGATAGTGTGTATACCTGGTGACATATGTACGGTCTTGATGGTAACAGATTGTGTTTAGACTTGGTGACAATGCTTGATTGTAAAAGACTGCATGTAGGCCTGGTGACATCTCTTGATAGTGAAAGATTGTGTGTAAACTTGGTGAAACTCCTTGATGGTAACAGATTGTGTGTAGACCTGGTTACATCCCTTGATGATTACAGATTGTGTGTAAACTTGATGACATTCTTTGATGACATCAGATTGTTTGTAGACCAGGTGAAATTCCTTTTCAATAGTACACTTTCCTTTCCTGTATTAATTAAGTGAACTATAAAGCATTTTTTCAAGTAACTCACAGCTTAAATGTCTGACTGTTTATCTTCAGGGATGATTAAAGAGGCTGAGGAAGAGATTTCAAGAAAATTGAAGGTAGTAAAGCTCTCACAGCAATTTGATTATGGTTTGACTGTAAAAGCGTTTAAACTAGTTTCTATGCTTAATTTTGCCAAAATGAAAAAAACCAAAGCAACAGAGATCAATATTGGCAGAACTTCCTCGATTGCCAAATAAAATCAGAAGTAAAAGGTAAAGGCACTGTTATTTAACCTCGGTAGTTCCTTCAGCTCTCAGAGAGTGCTGCTATCAATGGAAGCCGACGGTGCGCCCTTTATCCCCTCCTTCTGTCAGTGCTCCGTTTTACGGGTAATTAAAGCTACAGCTACACTGATCAGAAGAAAGTCGAAACAGACGTGCAGTCACCGGGGATCGAAGTGGTCTCAGAATTTTAATTTTATGTTTGAGCTCTATTTTACAATAGCCTTTATTTTTAAAACAGAATCAGAAAAATGCACAAAACCTTAAAATGTTTGATATGCTTTAAAAAATAAGTACAGTTTTATGGATATATAGCAATACCATAATGTTATATATATTATGTTGATATGCAAAACTCATGTTTTTCTAAGATTTCTTATGTATAAGGATAGACCATGCTTACCTTTGCTAAATGTTCCAAGTGTGTTGAGATGGCCCAAAACCAACTACTTTTAAACTTTTCACCAGCTTGATAAATAAAAGAACATTCAAGCTGTTTAAATTTGCTACTATTGTAGTAGAACTTTAATGACTGACAGTCTAATTTTACCTACCATCTCCAATGATGACCTAGAACATCAAAAGTCAGCTGAGGGAGGAAACAGAAGAACGCAATGACTTGCAGGTAAAGACAAGTTAAATATTTTTGAGAAGATCCAAGTCTTTTCATAGTTGCCTTCCTAACAACATTTAAATTAAGCTCTTAGTTAGGGATACTTGTGCATATTGTCTGAGCTTAATGAAAATCAGTTTTAGAACGGTCAGCTACCAAACTTTGCTTTGAAAAATAAAATTATGGGATTTTTTGGTGCTGTTGTACATTGATAACAATACACTCTTTCAATATTGTAAAAAGAATGATGTTGTTATCTTTCAAAAGCTGCAATTGAAAAAGCTGGAAGCTGTACTTGTGAGGTTGAAGTTCTACAAGGCTTTCTACTGCAGCCTTGTTGCATTAGAAAAACCAGAGGTTTGTCCTTTTCTTTTCTTTTCTTTTTTTCTCCTTTTTTCTCTTTTTTTTTCTTTTCTTTTCCTTTTATCCATTCTATCCCTTTGTTTTCTTTCCTTCCCTTTCTTTCTCTTTTTTCAGTTTTCTTTTTTTTTCATTTCCAAAAATTTTATCTCATCACTTTGTTCAATTTTATCTTTTCTTTCTTTTGTTTCTCACTTATTCATTTTTTTAGTTCTATTCTATTTTTGGTCTTTTCCGAGAATACCATATGGTAACTGTCATGGCTATAGAAGTTTATTTCTTATCAGTGTTAACAGTATACTTGCTTAGTTTCAATGACACACGTACTGGTTGTTCATGTTTTTTATAGTGCATTGGTGTTCCAACAACAAAACAACAGCTGCAGTTAGCAGTGAGCCTGATACCCACCCTAAGAGATACAATGGAGTTAGGTGTGAAACCTCAGCCTAACACAGATAACTCCCAAGGTACCATATTGGTAGCTTAGATAGTATTTTTTTTCCAATGGTTCTTTGTGGTTGAAATAGTTACCTATGATAACCCAAGTTTGATATCTGGCAAGGTACACTGTAACCTAAAACCAATGATAAACATTGGTTTTAGGTCTGAATGTATGACTAACATATCCCAGTTTTGCTTACACTAAACCTGTGTGTTTTAGTGTATCCATGCATTAATCCTTTTAGTTCTGGTTGTATTGATGAATCCTCCCAACTAGAGCCAATACTTTTGTTGAATCAGTTTGGGAGAGATTTTCTTTTTATGCTCAGTAGTTCGCTTTGTTTAATCAATCCTCATTTCATTATTAGCAGTCTTGTTTTGTATTTGTTTGTAAGGAGAAATCAGATGCTGATAAATGGAACTGAAGGGGTTAACCCTTTCACCCCTAAGAGTGCCCAAAGATGAGTTTGTAAATTCTCCCAACCTATGTCCATGGCACTCCTATGAGTTGTTTGGGAGAATTTCTTAATTCATCTTAAGAGTTTTTGATGTATGATCAAATTTCATATTCTCAGCAGTTACCAGCTCATTTTTTATTGTTAGAGTAAGGAGAATTTAAATGTTGACAAATGCCTTAGGGGTGAAGGGGTTTTTAAAACTTGAAGCTTATCCTTATTTCCAATCATTTGATCACTCTGAATTCCAGGGACCATAATGGGATTTGAGCCCCTCGTCAACCAGCGATTACTTCCTCCATCATTTCCAAGGTATACAGCAATCTTCAGTCGAGAGGAGGCAAGTAGAATTTCATGGTTGTTCTGTTGTCCAAGATTTTTCAAGTTGTACACGATATAAACTCTTGTTCAACAATTTTGTTGTTATGGTAAAGCCTTGGTTTCCAGTAGAACTAAGTCTCAACACCTTGCTCCTAAAGCAAACAGTGCACTTATCATCAGCATGCCTTCTTTATGCCTTGGTTGCACATAGGACCACACAAAGTTCTTCCACTCTTTCCTGTCAGCTGCTTTGACCCGTATCTCATCCCATACCTCCACCCCATCCTGCTTCTCTCTCCTCCACCGTCCTTCTCTATGTTGTCTTGGGCTTTCTTTGCTTTCTTAGTCCTTCTGGTGCCCAGGTCATTAGTTTGTATCTCCTGATCTTGCCTCAACACGTGACCAATCATCTCCCACATTTTTTAACCTCTCTGCTCAAGGGCTTCATTTTTGCTCCTCTAAGTACTTTTAAATGCTGTTTTGTGAAGGCGGTTCGCCCCTTCAGGTAATTGTAAGTTTATTCTATGGTTTACAGGCCCTGGAGTACCTGGACAGTATGCTGAAGAGACTAGGTCACGTGTGTACAATAGTAGACTACACGTCACTGCACGTCATAATTGTGAGTAACTGTATTTCGTAGCCTTGTTTAGATGATTAAATATTTAAAGTACATTTAACTAAAAAGATCTAATCCCTACTACCACTCATGCTATTGTGTTTGATGCTACAAAATGAAAACGTATGTCTAATGAATGAACATTTTGCTAACAGAATGAGTACTTCTTTCAGGACTTTGTTTCAGAGTTTAGCAAAAAGCGGCCATGTGTACTGTCAAGAACGCGGCTACAGGTAGTTAGAAAATTTTCATGCCATAACCTTACTCTTCTACGCTTCTGACCCCTCTCCAATTCTTTTTAGTTCCCTCTCTTGCCTCCCTCCCTCCCTACACACCCAAATACACACTTTTTTGAGAGAAGATGCTGCAACTGAAGATGTTGTAGTTTTAGCTATTTAATAACTTCTGTAACTCTTTAACACACTTTATGTTTACTCTTGAGCAGATGAGAATGCATGAAATTGCCTGTAAGTTATTTCGGTCAAGATTTTTTCTACTAGTTCCTCTGGCTTGATCTGTCTTTTGACCAAAAACTCCGTCATGATTTTGGTGATTTTAGTGAGAGGCAGAGACACTTTCTTATGCCACGTTCAAACTGCATTTATTGGAAAGTCGACGTAATCCCCAGCACTACCCCATTATGAACACTCTTGATAGTAATTCAGTTTCCTATACACTTTGGGGATTAGCACAATAGCCAGCCAAGCAATATAACCTCAAGTCATACTTGCCTTCGAATAGCTAATACAAAACTAATCTTTTCATCAGTTTTACCTTTTTATTTCAGTTATTTGTATGGCCAAACCACAATAACAAAGTATTTGGTAAGATTCCTGCGGGAGAAATGATTCGTGATGCCATTAAAGTTTTTAACAGTCCACCATCGATCGCAGAAAAGTAAGTTCTAAAAAAACCTTTACATCTTCAGACCTTAGAAAATTTGGAACTATGCAGATCATGAAATGGCCTGCCTTTTCAGTCCTAGAGAATCTTGGAATAATGTTTTAGTTACAAGAAAACCCTCACGAGTCCTGGAATTTTGCTGTGATTTCCGTTAACTCCTTGAGAATCCTGGAAATTTGTTGTAGTTTCTAATAACTTCCTGAGAATCCTGGAGTTTTGTTGTAGTTTCTGTTAACTTCCTGAGAATTTTGCAGTTCCTGGGAAACTTGTGGAAAACGAAGCAGTCCTTTATAATGCGAATTCTAATGGTAATAATGATAATAGTAAGAGGAAGAAAACTAAACTGGAATCATGGAATTTTGCAGTTCCTTGGAAATACATGGGAAACGAAGTTACCAAACATTTCTCTGTTAAAATGAAAACAATGATAAGAGGAAGAAAATTAAACTGGAATTTTGGAATTTTGTAGTCCTGGAAAACTCGTGGAAAATAAAGCAACCAAATTCGCTTAATGATTTTAATAAGGCAAAGAAAGTCAAAGCACTTTCCATTGTAATTTTCTGTTGTTTTGCTTTCACTAAATATTTCCCGTCAAAGTTATGGACAATAATAGTTTTCAGTGGAAATCGTTCAAACGTCTTGTGCAACACGGGGAAAGAACCTCAAGATTTGCCTTGTCAAAAGTTTACAAGCCCTTAATTGGTTAGAAAACAACATATTCCTACTGACTTTTGCTTCTGCCCGTGTACGTTGTAGGTCTTCGCTCGGTAACAACGCTAAAGCAAGGGAACTCTCTGACGCCTTTATCAACAGAGCAATTCGAGTGAGTACTTACTTACTTGCATACTTATTTAGGCTGCCAATGAATGTTCTCCAGCAACACTGTTCTTAGTTTTCTTGACGATCAGACGCCAAGACTTGCCAAATGTTTTAGCTTCGTCTTCCGCTGACCTTTTACATGTGTTTTTTGGTCTTCGTCTCTCTCTTTTCCCACCATATACGATTTATAATCAGTTGGAATTCAGTATCGGGGTATTAACTTCAATGATCCTGACGGGAAAGCAACAAGTTGATGTTATGAACTTATTTCATGTGTGACTTTTATTTCTCCCAAAGCCACTAAACAAGCTGCTCCATGCTTTGGGACACAACCGCGCACGGCTGAGAGACAAGTTGGGCCACTCTCTAGAAGAGTTTGCTGCCCTGCAGGACGAGGTACAGTGACCATACCATAGTTTAAACTCTTACACATCACCTTTCATCACTGGGCACATTAGACCGCCCTCTTGGTTAGACTAGCTGGTAAGGTGTCAGTCTGCCGTGTGGAAGGCCCAGGTTTGATTGCCTGTGTTGGACTAAAATAACTGAGATGGGGCTGCCTTTGCTCTAGCATCTGCAATGGTTAAACATTCGCGTCATCTCCAGTGTAGCAGTGCTTAGATCCATTAAATGTGGTACATGAAACAGCCTTGATCCATAACCTTGTATGATACCTGCAGATACTTCATGCAAAACTGGCAGATGCTTCGTATGATACCGGCTGATACTTCATGTAATATTGGCTGATAGTTTGTATGATACTGCATCAAAATTTGTGTAATACTGGGAGATGCTTAGCATGATAATTGCTGGAGCTGATTGCCAAGCACCGCAGACTTAGTTAATATATCTTTTGCTATTGTAGGCTGATAAAGTGGATGCACAACTTCACACCTTACTCACTAAAGTCGAACCTCAGGTGAGAAGTTACCTCAAAAGTGATGATGATGATGGTATAATTACAGTGATGATCCTTATTGCAGTGGCCATAAAGATGATAATAGTGTTTATATTTTGATGTTGTCCATGTGAACGCTAGAAAGTAGTTCATATCAAAATTCTAAAGATTCAATTTGGGTTTCAAATTCGTTTGAACTATTCAAAGATGTCTTTCAGAAATGAACTATCTTTTTTCCCAAAGCTTTCTTTCTAGTTTTGTACTTCTATTTTGACTTTTTTAAAAGCAATGCTTTAGTGCTAATACAATACGCTTGCTCACCATCGCTTGCGCAAAATTAACCTGAGAAGGGCGACAAACCACTTAGCTACTCACTAAAGTAGCCCGCCTCATAGATAAGATATAATTATGTTAAATGTAGCAGTTGTCTTTTGAAATTAAGTTTTGCGTCAGTAAGTGTGAGAATGGAACTTTAGCTTTGGGATGTGCAAAAGTGTCCGTTGTGTTGTTTACTACCCACTCACTCAATGAACACAATCGCTCACCTCGAATATTTTACAATCTTTCAAGTCAGCAACTATTCTTCCTCTCTCTCCACTTGTAGCGTCAGCACTTTGCATGCTTCGGATCGTGGGTGCTGTATCACACACTGAATATCATGATCCAGTTCTTGTTGTCTGGTTTTGAGTTGGAGTTGTACAGCCCTCACGAGTACCATTACATTTTCTGGTAAGCATCCTACAGACGTAACGCAGTTGTGATGCTCGTGATCTCTTGTTTGTAACTTTTTATTAAACGTTTGGTCAGGCGTCAGAACATTCCGGTAATGCCAATAATGATGTATCTTCTAGACACGTGTCATTAAGGAACATAAGTAAAGAAAAGTCGTTAGAAATGAACGTGCAATTATATAAAATCCTGAAGAAGTTACATACGTTTCTTTTACTGCCCGCATTTTTCCTTGCATTGAAAATATTTTCTTTTCGTTTCCTTTCGCTGTCTAACCAGGTATCTGGACTTTCTCTTCGGATGGCATATGACCTGTTTAAACCGTGCAGAGAAACTCTTGCAAGCGCAGGAAATTGCCTTTGGTAAGTATTTTTTTCTATATAATTTCTGTCAGAGATGATGAGTTTAAGAATTTGGAATGAGCTAACGATCCGATATGACATATATGAAAAGAAAATCTGAGTTCTCCAGTTTCAAGAACTTGTGTTCAACTCAAAGGCTTGACCTGAAAGTCCTGCCAATTTTGCTTACATGAAGCATTTGGTTAGTATGCGGCCTTCGGAGCTAGAGGCCCCCAGTTCGATCCCCGGTGACTGCGCGTCTGTTTCGACTTTCTTCTGATCAGTGTAGCTGTAGCTTTAAATACCCGTAAAATGGAGCACTGACAGAGGGAGGGGGTAAAGGGCACACCGTCGGCTTCCATTGGTAGCAGCACTCTCAAAGAGCTAAAGGAACAACCGACGTTAAATAAAGGTACCTTTACCTAAAGGATAAAGGGAGCACCATCGGTTTCCAGTGATAGCAGTACTCTCTAAAAGCTGAAGGAACAACCGACGTTAAATAAAGGTAACTTTACCTAAAGGGTAATGGGTGCACCATCGATTTCCATTGATAGCAGTACTCTCTAAAAGCTGAAGGAACAACCGACGTTAAATAACGGTACCTTTACCTTTTAGTTGGAGTTGCGTGGCCCTTTTTCGGGTTATGTCTGAGTTAGTTATAAGGCAAAATAAACTAATCCTGTCTCGAACCAAGATGTCTTTGGACAGGTCACTTATCCATCGCAGGTTAGCCCATTGCTTAAGCTGATACTCATCTATACAGCTGAGTCGACTGGAACAAAGTCGGGTAAAGTGTCTTGTTCAAGGACACAACACGGTGGTCTGGCTGGGGCTCGAACTCGCGATCATAGGATTACGAGCTGAACACGCTAACCGCTCGGCCACTGCGCCGCCGCCACCAATCAGTTATAAGTAAACGGTATTTTTCCATGTGACGTCTAAAACAGCAAGTAGTTCAGACGAAAGTGCTACGTCGCTGTTTAACCCAGGTTACAGTCCCAGATGTACTGGTAAATCACCGAACTGGAGCTAATGTTTTTCATTTAGTTTTGGGAGAGTTATATTTTTCATCTTCATCTATCAATTTTCATTTTCCCATTACCAAATGATTCATTTTGTTTGTGTAATGTAAAGAGAAATTAAACTGGCTGGAACTGAAAGTTAAACAGTTGTTTTTAGATTTATTATTTCGGGCGACACGTTTAGCTTTCGCTTTCATCTCGTTACAGAACACAAAAGTGGGAGAAGTGGCAAGAAAAACAAGAAGAAAAAGAAAGGTAAGTGTAACTTTCTCCTAGACCTCAGCATCTTTGCGAAATGTACAATCAACGCTAAAGAAACTGATGATAATGAAGACAACCACTAAATACCGTAAGCCAATAATGATAACGATAATGTCAATGACAATGACAGTGACAGTGACAACGACAACGACAACGATAACGATAACGATAACGATAACGATAACGATAATGATAATGATAACGATAATCATAACGATAATGATAATGACAATGATAATGATAATAATAACGATAACGATAATGATGATGATAATGATAATGATAATGATAACGATAATGATAACGATAATGATGATGACAATGATAATGATAATGATAATGATAATGATAACGATAATGATGATGATAATGTTGATGATAATGATGATGACAATGATAATGATAACGATAATGATGATGATAATGATAATGATGATGATAACGATGATGATGATGATGATGATGATGATAATGATAACGATAATGATGATGATAATGATAATGCCTTTAATAAGCACCGGGGGGGGCTTATTTATTTTTGACCTTCCAAGACAGGGGGCTTGTCAGAAGGGAGGGAGTTGCCAATAGCCAAAGACAGAAACGCACCTTGGTCCGGACACCGTGTTCCTCTTGCTTTATAACCAGCACCATTCTGGACAATACTAACACAGATACAACAAATTTATTTTTGAAACAATATGTCTTTAGCTATGTTCAGATAGTGTTCTCGTTGAAGCAACAAAAGAGTTTGACAAAATCGCTCTATTCCCGTAAGACATCCTTCGTGTTTTTTACTTTTTTACTCTTTTTATGCACTATAGTGCGTAAAAAGAGGAAAAAAAGGATGTCTCACGGGAATAGAGCGATTTACGTCTTTAGCTCGTTGGCGCTTATGTTGAAATGGGGGGTAAGGGCTTACTAGGGAGGGGGCTTATTGGAGAGGGGGGAATTT
>JAOBRD020426745.1:0-18775 GCA_027575215.2 Hydrozoanthus sils | reverse complement strand
TATCTATCTATCTATCTATCTATCTATCTATCTGTCTGTCTGTCTGTCTGTCTGTCTGTCTATCTATCTATCTATCTGTCTATCTATCTATCTATCTATCTGTCTATCTATCTATCTATCTATCTATTTATCTATCTATCTACCTATCTATCTATCTATCTATCTATCTATCTATCAACTTATCTGTCTGTCTATCTGTCTGTTTGTCTGTCTGTCTGTCTTCTTATTTATAAGTTTCTTACCAGGTCTTGGGGCTTGGTACCTATATCCGTCATCAGAGGGCCTCCTCTCGAAGTACTTTTCGCAATTATCAGACCATTTGCAGCAGTCTTGAAAAGGTACTTGGTCTTTAGAAAAGTGAGATATCACAGGCACCTCACTGTCTACGTGTACACGTTGAAGACTCCCGGCACCAGGCTCTTCGGGACCGACCATTAGATTTCCCTGATTATTGTAACAACACTGCTCTGCAGCTCCCCTTTCACTGCAAATTATAAGCGCTATATAACCCCGAGAGTTCATGATAGTTTAGGACCATGAACCAAAAGGCCTAAAAGTTATGCCTCATAGCACTCCCAACGGAACATAGTGAATTTGGTATCAACTTTAAAGTTTGAGAGAGTTCAAGATAAGGACCGTGAAGAGGCCGGTAAAGAAGGTAGAGAACAAACCTGATACAAACTACCATTTTTCTAGTAACATTTTGCCAAAAACACAAGACCTCACACCATCGCATCATCGCTCAAACGTTTCTTGGGTAACCGTCACACTATACATAGCCTTTTTACTAAGAAAGCTGGTGTGTTTGGCGCTCACATTTTTGCATGGCAAAAGGTTATCACTGTCCCTTCCTCCTTCTCTTTCAAGATTTTAAGCCTCCTTACGGCGCTACAATGAATTATCGCTTGCATAACGGCAGAAGTTGGAAACATTTCCAATGCGTTTTTTTTCTCGGTATAATCTTAACTAAGCTAGCGCGAGCGTTAATTAAAATCAACAAGTTTAATTGAGAGACCATTTGGAGCAGAATAAATTCAGTCGGCATAACTTAAGTTTCTTTTTTTGCTACTCTTACCTGGGAGTAGTACTGCTGAAACAAAACGATTCACGAGACAGCAAACACTCCGTATCTTGTTTATTACAGCGCTTTTCCTCTGTAAAGCGCCCTCGATCAGCCAAAGCTTGCTGTAAGGTCAACGGACATGGCGGGTAACTAGGATCCTCTGGAAGAGAATGGATTTTGATTTTGAGGCTACGTTACACGGTACCAGTTAAGTTTATAACCGGTCGAAAACTTAAACAGTGAATACTGTTTACACGGAAATGTCTCTTTTTATGCCCGAAAATATATTTTGTTTACACGAGGCCGGTTATTTGAGATCGTACTTAGAGCCCACGGATATTTGTCAGCCAATTACCACGTGAAAATGCGCAGATCAATGCTCAATCCTCTAACAGTGCATTAATTTACCTGGTTAAAGTGTTCACACGGTGCCGATTATCTTTTTGACGGCACTGGACAAAAAATTGACCTCGAATTTGCCGGACGAAAACTTGTACGGCTTAGTAGCCGGTTAAATATTTGTACGATTCGGTTGGTTCCGTGTAAACGAAACGACTAAACCTGCAAATTTTCGACCGGTATCGTGTAAACGTAGCCTGAGCCAGAACTTTCTAAGCCTTCGGCCATGTTTGGCCATGTTTGGCCTCATCAACATGGCATGTACCACTCACTTGAGGTATACCGAAGGGATAGTACCACATATGAAGCCCTAGTAATTCTGTTAGCTTAAAATGCACCAATATGTGGTACTTGTTATTTTCAATGTTTTCTATAGTAGCATCCAACCTATAAATGTGACTATTTTTAAGAAACAAAACATTAAAATGTTCAAAATCCAATTCAAAAAGTTTAGTTTCATTAAATAAAAGCTATTTTAAAAGACAAAACCGGTAAAAACGGTTCCTTAAAAAGCAAAGTAAAACTATATATAGAGCTTTTACTCAACAACTCGATTGTTTTCTCCACTAACTGAGAATTCAAAACTATTGCAGTAATGAAATTGAAATTATGTTAAAATCGTTTCAATATGAGTGAAAAGCAATATCGCTTTTTCTAAAAGGAGAACCGAAGTAAAATAACAATTGTGGCTAATTCGAAAATAGAAACTATATTAAGTGTGTTTATTATGTTTCTTTTTCCTTTTTATTTCGGTTCGCATGAAACTACGGGTAACACATGGGTTTTAAAAGTTTTCTTGAAACACATCGCA
Source organism: Hydrozoanthus sils (assembly GCA_027575215.2). Lineage (NCBI taxonomy): Eukaryota > Metazoa > Cnidaria > Anthozoa > Zoantharia > Hydrozoanthidae > Hydrozoanthus > Hydrozoanthus sils. The sequence continues at coordinate 16,502 of JAOBRD020426745.1, read as the reverse complement.
GGCGCCAAAGACCGTGTCAGCGGTTGTTTATGACGTCCGTTGTGGATAGAATGGTTCCAAAACCTATGTTTTCTGCATACAACTCGGAGAATTTGCACAAGGTTAGTGTCTTTTATTCAAAACTATGTATAAAGTTCAGCTCTTATGGTTCGCTTTAGCCTGCCGAATGATCCCCGCCACTGACGTCATAAACAACCGCTGACTGGCGTTTCTAAGCCGGCGTACAAGAAACGAAAAGCCGACTTAAATTGGTTATTTTTACTGTGAACATGGTTTCTTAAAACGAAAAAAAAAAAATATAATTTCTGTTTCTAGAATGTTAAACAACTTAATAGTTTTGGGAAAAACATTTGTTGTTTTTCTTTCAGTTTTCCTTTAACCAGGGTTCCTATGGGCCCTGGGGAAATCGTGGAAAACCCTGGAAACTTTTGAAGCCTTGGAAATCCCTGGAAACCCCTGGAAAAGCCCTGGAAATTTTTTCTTCAGCCCTGGAAAACTTCATAGAAATTTATTGAAAAAACTAAATTCAGTAAATAATAATTTATTTTCAAATAAAAATTAAGATATTAGACTTAATTTTTGCAAGACTGTATTACATTATGTTCAATAAATACGAATTTTTACGACATTAACTACTAAAACGTTTCAAAAAACAGGTGGTTCGGAACGTTATTATTTTCATTCCGAGTTTAAAGAACCCCAGAAAGGCCATGGAAAAACGAAAAAACAGCCATGGAAGACATTGGATTTTTAAAATGCTATAAAGGCGTGCGAACCGTGTTTAACCCCCTTTCAGCCCCAGCCACATTATCAACGTTTAACCTCTCCTTACATAACTCTTACTCAATTGTAATGAGAAAATAAAGAAAATTTATCAAACACAGAAAACTACCTACGATAAAAAACAAAATTCTCCTAAACTAGCAGCAGAAAAAGTATAGGTTTTAGTTGGGAGAATTTGCAACACGCTATTTGGCGTATTTGGGGTGAAAGGATTTGTGCCTCACCAGTAAAAAGTGTAGGATCGGGTTCTTGCTCAAACCATTTATTGCAACGGTCGCGAGCCTTCTTGTAGTCAGTCCAGACAAACAAGTCACTCCAAATCCACTCGGCTGCAGACTGGTCTATTTCGGAATTATTACTGTTCGATACTATCCTCACAAGGTTGATGAATCTATCATCCTTTTTTCTAATAAAATGTATAAAAAGAACTCTGGATAAAATTTAAAACACAGAAGCTTTTTTGTTTAAGAAAAGCTTAAATCAGATTTTAATTTTAGTTTTGGAATTCACCTAACGTACATTTAACACTTATTCTATTTCAATTGAGGTGGCTAATGCAGAATATCGGTGGATAATGGCAGAATATCTACTGAGCGCCATTAAGCCACTATCCGCCGAAATTAAAATAGAATAAGTGTTTAGTATAAATACCAGCAAGGCGACTCTTCTAAGTATATGATTTCCCTTTCAAGACAAATTAAAGATTTGTAAGAAAAAAATAATTTTGTTAATTGAATTACGGAGCATGATGAAACTAATTTACGAGCGTAGCAGCCTAATTTACAATACGAAATGTAAAAACATAGCCTAATGACCTGGAAATACTTTTAAACCAAAATTTGTTGCCTTTTTGGTCTTAGAAGAATGACATTTTCTGTAGTTGTTTCGATATTGTGATCAGAAGCGGACGCGAAGCAACCAGTTCCGTCCATCATTTTGGTTAAGTTTCATTAAATTATATATCTACTATTTTGGAGGTAAATATTGTCTCGTATAAACCAATCAAATCGCGCGTAACCGAGCTGTTTGTACTTGTAAACTACATTATCCATGGCTCAGTTACTCAAAGGCCGATTATATCAGTAACTCCAGGTTAAATTTTTAGCCCGGTTCTTGTTTCAAACTTACCGAGACTGATTTGAGCTGGAGTTATGAAGTTGACAAGTTTATTCCATGAAAAATCTGAACAGTTTTCTGTAAAAACAGTAAGTCTTATAGAAAAGAAATGACTCGAATTTTGGTTTGACCCAGGGGTTTGAAGTTATCCAGCCTTTGAACAACTCAGCCAAGAATTCTATAATGGCGGATATTGCACCTCGGCTTTTACGTCCTTCCTTTGTCTTTCAGAAAAAAACACAATAACAACGTGCGTGCTTTTTGAAAAAAAAGTTGCAAAACGATCTCTAGCAGGATTTCTAATACTTATATTTTTTTGTTATTTTTCTTAAATCAATCTTAAACTAAACTTAACTAATTTTTAAAATAAGCTCCTAGCCCCCGCATGAAAATTTACTATAGAGCTTCTTTGCCACTATTCTTCTTTCGCCTCGATGCTTTCTATCAGATACAAAGATCAAAAAGAGCTGTTTATAATTAATTATATGGTAGTTGTTTTTAATCTTTGGTACTTGATTAAAATCACCAGTTATCATTAAAACAAGACAAACACTCACTTAGAATTCTTCACTTTCACATCATCAATGTTCTGGTCACCGGCCATCAATTCTCCTCCATCATCGGCGACGATTGTGCTATGACCGTTGTTATCCTGACCATCGATAATGGTGCGGAAGCCGTTAAATCTTATCTGTCCATGGTCGTTCTCGAAGCGAGCGATCTGTATTGAGACCTTACTGTTTTGAGTTCCCACATCATTCGGATTCCAATAAACTGAAGCTGGACTATTTTCTACCCATGAATCTTTTGGATTTCCGCGGGTTATGCGCGGAGGGCTTCGGTTTATCGGCACTAAGAGGGTTAAAATGAGATCAAGAAACACAGTAAAAAATGTTACTTTATGGTTCGAAGGCAATGTGCGGATGTAAATCTAACCGAACTTGTCAATTCTAATTGACCACTCTGAAAAAGATACCCGGCTGTACATTTCACCACAATGCATATGCCTTGCAGACCTAACATCGCTTAACGAGGCTAGCAGATCTAGAAGGCCACGGTACTACTGTGACTCTTCATTATTTTAACAACACGTTGAACTTCAAATTGAAGTTTACAGATTCTCTTTGTGCGTTAATTAATTTTTACAAGCAAGTTTTCATTGGTTTCTCATGCACTATGAACTGTGGTAAATGTACATGCTTTTCAGAATGGTCAAATGAGACATTGGGTAACTGTTAACGTTTGTGGTTTTCTTTAAAGTTTTAGTCTGTTGTTATAATCTAACTGTGTTAGACTTGCGTCCTTTTTTATTTGTTTTCTTTGTGCATCTTCAGCTTTTCGTTTCCCGAGTAATGGGAGCAGCAGAGATTTCTTCTTTTGTCTGGATCTTCTGTTTTTGTGTCATAGCTTTTCGCTTGTAAGTTTTTTCAGTTGTTTATTTAAATTACTAATACGTTTTCAACCGTTTGGTCATCTTGATAGGAAAAAATTTTTAATGGTAAATTTAAATGTAGTAATTTTAAATGTACTTTCCTTACCTTATAGATGTAGTCTTTTTACCCTACAAATGTAATTTTTTTTTACTTTGTAACTCTGTATTTTTGGCGTTGCAATATTGCTCTATTCTCAATGCTAAAATTAAGCTGCTCAGACCTACTTCTCTTTAGAACACTAAAATTAATTTTTAAAAAAATGTTATCAAAGCCTTGATTATTGTCATAATGAGTTCCTACTACTATCAATAGTACCATTTCTTCTCTAGGCGGATTTAATTGTTTACTTTTAAAATAAAACCGCAAATATATATTCCACATTTAAACAAAGCAAGGCCAAAATTTGATAGAGTGTATATAGCGCAGTTAGCAACACTCCAAAATTTACCGAGTATTTGTTTGGAGTGGAGACACTATGACTCTTGCCACCCAGCCATACAATCTTTCTAATCTCTAAAGAACTTTGGAAGCTCTCTCAAAGTATTCTTTGCATCGAACTCTATAAAAAAATTCCATGATTGTTCATTAAGCGATATTCTACTGAATTTTGGACTCATTTTATCTCAATGTTTAAGTTTGATTTATATTAACGAGGCGAATGTAAATAATGACGTCATACTGAAATATGTACCATTTTTTTTGACCTGCATAATTTTTTTCTATTATCACTACTATATATGTTGTCATTTTAATTATTGTTTTTATTAATTCGAGCGAAGCAGTCTAAAAACATGTTATACCAAAAGACTGTCCTTTCAAACTGCGGAACACATTGTAACTGTACATTTTTAATACAAAAGTTAAATAACATTGACGTAAACTTAACTAGCCTACGTGCAGACGCCAGTAAAAACTAATCAGCTATGCGTAGACTACAACTTATCATACCTGAACGAAATATTCCTTTAAAATCAAAATTCTGCCCTCCATCTAGTGACAAATGCAAAGGGATTCTCCCTGTCATATTCATCACTGGCACCGTACACCTGGCTCGTATTCCGTTCATAATGCTACCATTGACTGACAACTGGTTGTTGAATTTACAAATTAGTTTGTCAGTGCTTTTGTTGTAACAGGGTCCAGCAATGAAAATGGTCTCTCCACCAAGCATGTTCCCCGAACTTGGCCAAACAGTAAGAGATCCTTGAACGACGGAGAAGGTTAAAGAATTTGATAAATTACTTTTACACAAAAGTTTAAATATTTTGCCAAGCAGATTATTAAAACCATTTACAAGTACTAATCTTTGAACAGTTGTTGGATTCTTCTCTCGGACCAGCAGACAATTTACTTTCCGTTTCATACCTACTACAAGAGCAAAAAAAGACCTCAAAAGCAATGACAGCTTTTGTAGCCCTGTTTTGGGAACTAATTACATTAGCTTAGCACTTACGAATGAAAAGGAAGTAGAGTTAGAATGTCAGGACCAAGATACAGTCCATCAAATTTCTAACTGGCAACAAATACATCATAAACAATGTCGTAAAATGTGCAACTTAAACTTAGGTAATTTGCGCAGTTGGCTGTCAGCAACAAGTATCGGAAGACAACGACGCGAATCACCGTATCGACCAAGATTGCAACTATACAAACAAGAGAATAAGTTTTTGGTCAAACAAAATGATTGACAGGAAATTTTTAGCATTCTAATTAACTAATGAACGTGTACAGTATCTTGGACCGCAACTAGACAAACAGCTTTGGTGTTCGTTTCTTAGAGGTGTCCGTCTTATCTGGGGGCTCGGCTTTATTAGGACGATTTGGTTTTACAACATTTTTCAAAACTTTAATTTTAAGAAAACAGAGAGATGATTTACCTATAATGCTGATCCAGTTAGACAAAAAGATAAAGAAGTATAATACCACTAGCCCCCACGCGTGATACACCTCTTCACGCATGTATGTCTTTAAAGTATATGAGAATCAGATTGTGAAGTGAATGCGTGTTATTCTTTCGCATTTAGTGTAAGCAAGAGCATATCAAACTTTGGGTTGGCAAAATCATCCAAGCACGCAATAAGCTTAACAAAGGACTCCCTCCGTATAAGGAATAACCTTTGTTAGAAAGACAAAGCCAGCCGAGATCAACAGTCCGTGACTGAACTGCCGAGCGCGAGATTCAAAAATCTTCGCAAGCGACTATCGCAAGCAAAACTTTAACGTAGGGTAAGAGTAAGTAGGTTCGATAAGTTCGACTGTCTTCATGACTACGAGCTTCCGCGATCGAAGAGCCACTATCTTGGCCTGTTTCTTTTGGCTTAGGCCCAAAAATATTGTGAAATGAGAATGGCTCACTGAACAGCAACACCTAAAAGTTCGACCAGAGCAATATGAAAAGTTTGATATGGCACAATGTTTATATAGAATCGTTGATGTTGAACATCCAAAACCGTTTATGTACGTTTCAGGTCATACTTTCTTCTTTAACAAACTACCCAAACGAAAGTAGCATAAAAATAAGTTGCTTTTGCGTCTTTTAAACTTGTTGATTTAAACATGTGGAAAGTTGAAATGCGATGTATAAACAGACCTATCTTTGAAAAATTTCGCCGCGTCTCTGTATCATGTCCGATAAGACTTTTGTGAAGAAAAACACATATCTCGAGTTTTACTCAATAAACGTATAAAGATAATTCAAACACTCAACTAGAATACATTCAACAAGGAAGTAGCATAAAAATAAGTTACTTCTGCGTCTGTTGAACTTGTTGACTTAAACTATGTCGAAAGTTGAAGTGCAATGTATAAACAGAGCTATATCTTTGAAAAATTTTACCGCGTCTCCGAATCATGTCCGATAAGACTTTTCTGAAGAAAAAACACATATCTCGAGTTTTACTCAACGTATAAAAATGATTCAAACACTCACTTAAAATGCATTCAATATCAAAGTAGCAAAAAAATAATTTGCTTTAGCATCTGCTAAACTTGCTGATTTAAACTATGTCGAAAGTTGAAGTGTGATGTATAAACAGAGCTAATTTTACCGCGTCTCTGTTAACGCTTCTCACGCAGGAAGTGGACTGAACCTAGCCTCCTCCGCATGCAACTTTCTGGAGATCGGGATACTCGAGAATTAGGGGCCGATGGCAAAGCTTACTGGTTATTATAAAAGAAAGCGTGTAATGAGAAATGAATCCAGTAATGAAAATTAGAAATAGATTAATTGTAAAAGCTGAAATGGCCAGAAACTGTATGTATAGAAAGGTCAATATTACGCAATTCATAGAAAAGCGGTCACTAACGCGATTAATTATACGGCGGCAAGTTTCGAGCAAGTTTCCCAGATATAAACAGGGTTGCCTGCGGAGGAGGCTGGACGTAACCCTAATGAATTCATATTAGCGACTGGAGACTAATGACTGTGGTACCTTTAACGTTGCAACCTCCTCCCTCAATCGCCGAGTCATCAATCCGGAATATCCATTTGCCAGGAATGCCTACATTGCTTGTTTTGGTAAGATTGAGAACATCACTGGTCATTGATCCCTGTATATTGTAGAACTTTATCCCGTCCCCGGCGTTGAATCCAGCCTTTCAAAAAAGCGGTTTTTTTTTTTTACTTTCTAACCACAAATGTAAATTTTGATTCCAAGAAAGTAGTTGCCAAATTCTACAGATCCGAGACTTATGTATAAAGTTTTCGAAATTACTATTTGCCCTCTACCTCTACCTCCGTCATTGCTCCTTTGGGTTACAGATACTCAAAGTCTAAGCCGTAGCTACACGGATAAGATTGAGTGAAAAGTTTGTCGTCAAGATGAAAGAGTTTTGCTCATTCCTTTGATTTGTCTGTTCTTGCCAAGGTCTGTATTTACAGGCAGAAAGAAGTTCGCTTTGGTATTGAAACGTTCTTGGTAAATTAGCATGCAATACTTCCATCATCAACAAACCAAAGACAAATAAAGATTATCTCTCAAAATTCATTGATATAATTGCTTGTGGTCAGAGCCTTGTTATTATCTTCGCCAATATCATGAAATTAATAAAAATATTAAAACTTTCTTTGGTGTTTATAAAAAATCAGTAAACGTTTTTATATCTATATTTTATCTACGTTCGCCATGTTGGTGAAGATTTACGATTTTGTACCTCAAGAAACCAGATTTTGCGTCTGTTCGACTGTACATGTCAATCTATCTATTGCTTCCTCAAAAAATAAAATTGCCCTCACTTGCGCCGGAGTGCCACCAAGACCCTCGGGAGTGCCAGAACTTGCAGTCCCAGTTGTCCACTCCAGCTTGTGGTAATTGAAAATTGCAAAGGAATGTCTCCCATTGGTTACCAGAATCAGCTGGAACGTGTTTCTCTAGGAAGATATACATTTCAAGTGATTACTGTGGGTTTTGTTGAAATTCTAAATAAATGTACTTATGAAATATCTATAAAACAAATACATATATCACCATCGCCATTTTCATTACCTTCGCCGTTGCCAATACCATGTACAACACAATATCTCCGCTTGTTTCATTTTATTCACAGATACCATCACCTTTACCATCGTCATTACTATCACTGATTCCATCACTTTTGCCTGGATTATTACCATCTCGTCTCATGTCACCATGCATTACAAATGAAACTACGCTAAATCCCTTCGCGAGCAAAATGACTTATCAGGCCTGTAATTTTAAGCGGATGAGAGCCTAGGACTTCCCCTGGACAAGAGTTAACAGGTTAACTCACATCAGAAGCTGGTACTCATTTATACAGCTGAGTGGACTGGAACAAGTCGGGTAAAGTGTCTTGCTGACTGGGTTTGAACTTGCGACCCTAGGATTACAGACAAACACGCTGACTTCTCGGCCATTGCGTCGTCGACACAAACGAAACTACCTACACCAATACAATTATGGTACTCTATCACTAGTACCATCTCTGTTACCATCACCAATAGAGACCTAAAGCACCAGGAGCCCGTGTTGCCACGGATACCATCCGGAAGTCAAATATCAGTAGTTGACGCGTACTTGCACACGTCATGCGGTCGTTGTGATCGTCACGGAGGCCGCCTAGACGCTTTTCACCTCGGTGACCATTACAGCGACCGCATGACGTGTGCAAGTATACGCGTCAACTAATGATATTTGATTTCAATTTGGCCTCCGTGGAAACATGGACATCTCGTACTTAAGGTCTCGTTTACCATCTCCTCGCCATCAGGATTATTATCACACTTATCATCACTATTACCTTTACCATTGCTATTACAATTTTCATCATTTTAGCCACAATCACTGTGCAATACCTCTAACATTGTATCTTTATTATTTCCACCGTCCGCCACATAAGCCATTACCATCACAAAATCTTTCGCACCTCAGTGCAATCACCATTATCTTTATCATCACCATCATCGTTCCCAAAAACATATATAAGAGTTATAACCATCATCTGTTTGTTGCCATCATTGCCACAGTAGTCATTAAATGTTGTTTTCGCTACTGCTTTTACAAATAATATGAATTGCTTGCGACATTACTTTTAAAACTGTTACCATTTTGTCGTCGTTGTTGTTTTCATCGCTATTGTATTAACGTTTGTGGTTCATACCCTATTTTTATACTCGGCCTCTGCCCCAAAAAATGTTACATTATCCCATGTGACCACCATAAGCCAGCTTGCTTTGAACCGAGGGTGATTGACGAACGCTGCCCTAATTTCCGATGTAGATCGCTGAAGTAGGGAGCGGTCAATGGTTTCGCGGTACCACACGATGCCCCCTCTATTTGTGTCTACATCGGCCCAGAAAGGGGCAACCAAATGACGATCCCAAAGGGGGAAAGGGTTCGGTGTATACTGGGATACTTCTGTTGCGAACGACAACGCGCCGTTTGTGTTCACCTAACAATTTTAAGAGTATCGTCAAAGTCAGTAATTTGCACCATCACTTTTTTCAGTTGGACATTATTATAGAGACGAAACTCGCTAACCAGACAACAAAGTCATATGATTCCCAACTGCAAGTAAATTGCTAGCTCAAACTTTTGCAGCGTAAGCAGTTAGACGCTAGTTTCAATTTTATGGTATCTTTTCGGTCAAGCGATAATCAAGGACAGCGAATTCTGCTATAAAAAGGCCAGGAGCGTAGACGAGGTTACCAAATTGATTCCAATGATTAAACAAAAAACTCAACATGTTTTTTGAGGTATTTTTTGGACCAGGAACTGGTCCCAAGACGGTGCTAATCTTGTTGTTGTTGTTGTTATTTTGGGGCGACGTTTCTTGAAAAAACCCTAAGGCTCTGTCAGTTCGCATCATATCGCAATAAAACTTCCCACAAGGACCCTAAGGGATATTCCCCGTTAATTGACGGAGATAGATTTTTTATATCTGGGTTTTTAGAGAATTTACGAGCATTTTTAGATTACGCCGTTCGGCAGTATCCAAAACTAATATTCATAGCCGAAGCCGACTAAAAAAACTAAAGCTCCGTCAGTTCGCATCATATCGCAATAAAACTTCCCTCAACGATCCTAACGGATATTCCCAATCGATTGACGGGGTTATTTTTTTGATTTCTGGATTTTTAGAGAATTTATGAGCAATTTTAGATTACGCCGTAAACATTGCAATTCACAATATTCAAAGCCGAAGCCGACTAAAAGAACTAAAGCTCCGCCAGTTAACATCATATTGCCATAAATGTTTGTACAGTGGTAATAAGCAGAAATCTTTATTGCCTGACTGTGAGTTAGACTTGTATTTTTGATTCTTGAAGGACTCTACGGGAAACTCTTGATTGTACCGTACAACACAAATCTTTTCTTATTATTATTCATTGAGGGAAATCAAGTTAAAAAAATTGTTATGTATTTTCTTTGTTCTCAACACAGTAATAAATAATGTGGTCGTGATCCACTGCCGGACTTGAGCTACTTTCGCGAATAAATAAAGCATACAATTTTTCGTTAGACACAATGACTCGACTGCACATGCAGTATACAGCTAATACCGCAACTGCAGTTTAACTATGCATATGTAGGATGGTCGACGAAGTAAGAATCGGCGTACAATGTATGGGAGCGAGTTAAAAGCCGTCAAGTAAAATGTATGCGCGAGGAAACAACCAAAGTACAGGGTGTATATTTCAAACTAAAGTAGCCGGTAGCCTTTGTTGTTACTCATCACACAAAATAAGTAAACGAAATTATGTTTGAAGAGTAATTCTAGTTGTCCATTACACACTGTAAATATATTGAGATGTACCAGTTCCTGGTCCCGTAGTACGCGGTCGTACTTGTTAAACACTAAACATCCAAACAGAAAAGTCCAGCTTCGACGGCTCCGCTGTAACGAGGTTGATCCAAATTTTGGCTTACATAAACGTTATAGTTTGTCTGTTTTATATCAGAAGTTCTCTAATGAAGAAAGAGTTACGGAAAACAATCTGGTTCGAATGAGAATCAAACCTCAAACACTTAAGATTGTTTACAAATTCAAATAATGAATTTGTTATGCAAAAACTTTCTCATATTTCTTTCCGATCGGTTCTGTCGAAACTCGATAAATTTAAGGGAGATGGAAAAAATTAAAAAGGATTGTTAGGTTTAGAAAAATTAAATTTAGCAAAATAATATACACATCGAGGGGAGAACCCTCAAATTCAACTCGGTCACGTATTCACGTCATGTGAGATGACAATATTTACTTGCGCTTGATTGATTTTTTTCTAACAGCATTAGTTTTCGCCTAACCAGAATACATTTTCTCGTATTAAGTATAGAAACATCACTTTTTCGCACATTATTCGAATAAATAAAAAATGCAGAGCTCGTCTTCGATTCGAATATATTGGGATTTCCGGGGCAACTCTAGCCACAGGCGGCCCAGCCAAAAAGTGGAATTACAAATAACAGCCACGAGCGAAGTAAAATTGAAAATTTAATTTCAAAAAAAATTATTCACCTTGGCCTGAAGTTGTTATAGGTAGTCCCTATCGTATCATACAATTGCGTGCTTCAGCGAATTATGCAATTTTGAAAAGCTCTTGGTAAATTAGCATTTAAGAAATGAAACACAGCTACTGTGTTTGCACAGGCTAATGCAAACCGAGGTGCGTTTGGGAGAAATCGAGGAGCAACTGCAGAATACCCTGCCACCTAGTGCCATCTTTTGTTCTTGATTGTAATGCGCATCTATTTTTATAGAACGAGGAATGCCAGGTAATAAATTACCGCAGTGGCAGGGTATTCTGCTGTTAAGCTGAAATAGAGCGCAGATCAGTACAATCACGAGACCGAAGGTCAAGTGTTTTTTCCTGCTCGCCTGCTTTATTGTATTCCTCGCCACATTTTCTTCTCAACTGACATGGGAGAACGTCGATCAATTGTCATTCGCCGAGTGACAGCTCCACGAGTTTTCCTCGAAACCAGACTGTTTCGAGTAAAAGCAAGCAGTATTGTAATTGTATTCACTCCCAGGCATTTTTGTTTCCCGTTCGTTTCTCAAAATATTTAATAAAGATTTGAACATTGAAGTTGTAATTTATCATATCATGTGCCCGCTTCTAGATAATATATAGAAAACTATCTACTAGGCTCTGGGGCTGATAGGTAAGTAAAGTAATGGATGATTTATTTTGGTGAGCGTTAGTGTCAAAATTTGCATTGTAAACGGCGATTCAGATGTAGCTCGTTCAACGAGTCGTACTCAGTTTCGCAAAACAAATATCACTTTTTTCTTCTTTATGGTGTTTCCTCTAAAGAATTACCCTGCTCGTTGTAATCCTAGTTAACTGTTGAAAAAAAATGGGAGCATTTTCAGCATTTAGCAATTTGTCTAGTCTGAAATTTTGTTTTGTTGATAAAGTCGAAAGTTTGTGACGTCAAAACCGTGCATGTTTGCACAGGCTAATGAAACACATCTATTGACCAATCAGAGCGCGCGTATTATAGAAATTATTTTATAAAATAAAATACCAACGTCAATTGCACTAAGCTATAAGTCAACAATCAAAAGATTTTCTTGTATATAACTACAGTTATATTCTTGCTTCAAATGTATTAAGAGCCAACGTTAGTAACTATATAAAATAAACTGCGACAGTTATGAAAATTCGAAAGTTTAAAAATCCTGTTCAAACAGCCCCTGTAGTGAGACGTTTTCGAAAACATAATTGAAAGGTTCAACAGCGTTTTGGTTTTTTAAAACTTCGGAAAGTTGACAATTGCCGTAACCACCTCCGCCAGCGCCTGTCTCGTTTGAAAGTATCAAGAAAAATAATGGTTTTTCTTTTTGCGCGTACAATCAAATTACTCAGGTGGTTGTAAGGTTCCGATCCGCTTCTCTCATCGGTGGACGGGCCAACGTATTTTGCCGGCCATAAATACCTCGCACGGGGTTATTATATCCGGCATGAGAACAAATATATAAAGGGATATTTTAAGTAAAACCATCAAGGACAAGGCAACCTCACAATTTTGAAACGAGATGCAGCTGCAATTTTTGTTCGGTTTCTGGTCACGCACGCGGACAAAGTGAATACAGGCGAAGTATAAGTTGTGGCCAAAATAATTTATATGTCATACTTAGCATTTAATAGCAACGAAATTTTATTTTCGCACTGAATCGCAACTTCATTAATTATTCACATAAAAATTTTGGAACTTGACTGAATCATTTTTAAAATACATAGTGTCTGCCCGTGACACCATCATTTACCAAATAATTATTTTATACTTTTATCTTTTTGCTAAATGGTTTACTGTATATCCAGATTTTAATCATTCGATTATTCAAACGCAACTCCTGCTTGCCTTTTACAGATAATCAAATTTGTTTTAAGAGCTTTTGAACGAAACATAGAAACAAAAATTTTTCCGACGTTTTTAGACAACACCCGAGATTACATTCATGTTGGGTCTCAAACGTCTAAAAATTTTAGGAATATCGTTTGATCTAATCTTTGATTCTCAAAACCACGAGAGAGTCAAATTTGTTGCAGCACAAACTAGCAACCATTTGTAATAGAACTACACAAGGCCGAGTTCTGTTTGTCGTACTTACAAAGAGAGACTCGAATTTTCTGTCAAAGAAGGGAAAGGAACTTGATATCGCAACTCTCCCTGAACTGCCATCGTCGTTAAGAGGAACGCTTGAGTCTCCTTCGGCGCTACCGAACGGGTAAAGCTTCTTTAATGGAAGAAGATTTACTCTCGAACACAGAAGGATCAGTGAAAAGAACAGCAAATCCCCAAAGAAACTCCAGCTATTCATCTCTGCCTACAGATTTTGTTGTTCATCACTTCCTTAACATGTTCTAACAGATGATTACCAGAGGTTTTTCAAAACGCATAGAAATTTGACGACGCGCTAAACAGAATATTTTGCCTTTTGTAAACAACATGCTTTCCGCTATGTTCTAAGAGAAGTACAAATGAAACACGTTCAAATTAAAGTGAATCATCAATATTAATTATCAACAAAAGTGGTTTATCACAAAGTCACGTATTCTTTCTCTTAACTTGTAAACAAGTCAGTCATCATAGTAGCTTAGATATATATAATAAAGAATTAAAAGGCAAACGGCAGAAAAACTAATGAGAACTCGATGAGAACCAGGTCATGAACAAAATGTTGTTTGGAATTAAACGGACTTCCTCCTTTTGGGTGAATCAAATCTAAATGTCAGATAGCTAGCGAGATACAAAAATCGGTATAATTTTGGTACCGATAATTATATTTTTACAGAACTCACACGGTCATGAAAAGTCACGAAAAGTCATGGAATCTTAAAATCCATTTTCCTGGCCTGGAAATTTAGGGAAAATGGCCGAGGTTAAGGAAAAGTCATTAGTTTTATCATTGATTGTCCACGGTTTTGTTTGAGAAAACGTATGCTCTTAAAAATAACTACGTGATGAATTCGTATTGAACTATCAAAGTTATTTACTTTTTAGTATTTGCTCTAGAATGAAGAACGAAACACTATTTGTCAGCGTCCAGAAGGTGTGATTGGCATGTACGCAAAGTTGAATTGAAGTGTAAATAGCTTTTTTGTCAGAGTGGATTCGTTGGTTTTCAATGTTTAATTTCTCGGTCATAGAAAGTTCTTGGAAAAGTCATCGAATTTCACTCCTCATTCTCAGTGTGAACCTTGTTTGATTAAATCGTCCAGTTAAAGCCGAATTAAAGAGTTGTTGATCCGATAAGTAATTCAAAGTGATTCAATTATTAACAAGTGCATGTGGTGTGATTTAAAGCACGTATTCCTATTCTTAACTTGTAAACAAAATCAGTTTAAAAAATTTTTAAAAAACATCAAGTTAAGAAAGTTCAAATTTATGGGGTGAGACTGAATCTTTTAATCATTTTGAGGATCTCAGCCTCAAATCTTCAGTCTTAAACAGAATTGTTAGTATATACGCATTTCTTTACAAGAACCAGTAACTTCCGTTTGAGGCTTGGCTTTCCCTAACGTCTAGGCGCAATTAATCCTCAGCTTGTTCTTCTTTCCTGATATCTCCAAACAGCGGATTAAGTAGAAATGCGCTAAGAAATACATGTGTGTTATAATTGCTTCATGCAGCAGTACGTGACAAAATCTTGAAATTGTCAAAACAGCGTCCGCGAACGTGACAAGCTATCTTCTACCGATGAACTTATGCTAATTTTTAACAAGTCGGCTTTGCATAAATTTTTATAGCTAATTGCATATTTGGCTTTAAAATATCGTGAGTGATATTTTCAAAGTTGTTAAACGATTTTTAAATATCAAGGGTAGTAGTTATGCCAAATATTATGTTCAGAATACGTTACTGTTTGTTTATAATATAGTTTATGCTAAAAAGCTACAAACAAAACCAACCAGTGCTGCGTCAGCGGCAGCAGGTGGCGTGATGCCCACAGTCACAGAGTTCATAAATTTTGTTTTCATCGAGTTCAATGAGTTATTTTGGCTTGTTCTTCAAATTTTTTGGAAAATCTCAGTCTTGGTGTTTTCATAAAGTTGTCATTTCCCATTTGTACGTATATGATGTTTTATGCAAACGGCAATGCAAGTACACAAGAAGTTTCTGTGTAGAGAAAACTACATTTTAAGGGAGGCCTCACATATCGAAGTGACGTTTCTCTTTGGACTCCTGGAAACTTTTTGGAAAAGGATATAAAATACTTTTTGCCTTCTAATTATTGGTCAGTTCCTTATGTTTTTTAACACATTTTTGGTTCTTTATAAAGGCGGATTTAAGCTGCCGTAATGTTTACAAACAAACCTTTTCAAATCTAGACACCTTCGGGATCTTAATTAAAGAAACCTTTGTCTCAAACTACCAGTCAAATAACAGTTGACCGGTTAATAACAACTGAAACGTCTGGGCTGTGCAAACTACGTCGTGTTTACTTAACAATAAAACTGACTTTGATGGAAACTTCATCAAAAACATTTTAAACAAGACGCTCTAGGAGCGTATACTCGTGCCTTTGGGGAAAATAATGTTGAGGCTTTCGATGTTACGGAGTTTTGAAAATATGTACCTGAAGTTAAATGACTTCCAAGTTGTTTTAGTAATCAAAACTTACAATAACTTATTTCATGATTAAATTCGATTGGTTTGAACTATAAATTAAATGAACTCTAGATATACGAATAATTTTTCGTACAGATTCTCTAAGATTCTCATGTTCTCTAAGATTCACATGTAGCACGAGTTTGTAACTACAACAATAGCCACGAACGTCTCCCAGATTTTGGTTCATATTGAATGGACATCTATATTAACCCGACTGGCTGTTTAGTATGTTTTCTAGCGATATCGCACGATTTTCCCGCTTAAAGTAGCTCTTTATTAACCCTTTCGCCACTGAGCATTTTGCTCCCACTAGTGCATGCCCTCAACCCCAGTCATTTTTCAGATGTTGTTTCCAAAGTGAGTGCATTCAGATGTAAAATAAAAAGTGAAGGACACATATTCACTATGAAACAATTTAAAGATTAGTTACTTTTCTTTCAAAAACAAAATTCTTTGGTGAATATTCAAGGTTTTGGAAACGTTGATGTTTTGGCATTTCAACAACAACACGCGACACTTTTTCAGTGTTTTTACAAAATCACTTGCCTGTTTAAGAATCGAAAGAAAACTTATACATATTAGGTTTCTTTAATAA
>JAOBRD020426638.1:0-14241 GCA_027575215.2 Hydrozoanthus sils | reverse complement strand
CCCTCCCAACAGACGTCAACCCTCGTAGCATCCCACAAGCATCAACCCTCCTAGCTAACACCCATCATTCCCTTCAACAAGCATCAACCCTCCAAGCACACAACATTCCCTCTCAGCAAACTTCAGTTCTCCTAGTACCCCAAATTCCCTCCCAACAGACGTCAACCCTCGTAGCATCCCACAAGCATCAACCCTCGTAGCATCCCACAAGGATCAACCCTCGTAGCATCCCACAAGCATCAACCCTCCTAAAACTCAAAATTCCCTTTCAGCAGACCTCAACCTTCTTAGCACCCCACATTCTCTCTCAACAAACATCAAACCCTCCGAACGCCCAACATTTCTTTTCAACAAGCTTCAACCCTCCTAGAACCCCACAATCTCCCCCAACAAACATCATCCTTCCTAGCACCGCACATTCCCTCCCAATAAACATGATCAACCCTCCTAACATCAAGGCTCCTAGCACCCAACCCTCCCTACCAACAAACTTCTAACATTACCAGTACCCTACATTCCCTAGGCTTGTCAGCAAACATCAACTTTCCTATAGCACACCACATTACCTCTCAGCAAACATCAACCCTCCTAGCATCTCACATCCATTACTCACTTTATACTTATCGCTCTCTAAATAGATAGAGTAATTAAAAATTACCTTTACTATGGTGCACAAAGCTAATGCACTCACAGTAGTTCGTAGTAACTTTACACTTAGCCTCAGTGTAGCCGCCAAAATTGGTAATGATAAGAATAATCAGAATAAACTGAATAGATATCATAATCACCGCCACGATGTTTACAAGTAGAAACACTTTGATCTGCAACGTAACAAGAGAAGTGACGATTAATGCCTCTTGAATCTCTATTAGAGAGAAAAATAAAGAACTAGGGCCACACATTGGAACGCCTTCGAGAGACTAGCCGAAGACAAGATGAGATGCAGGAAGGAAACTGTTAATGGCTTATGCTCCAGGAATGCTCCTGGAGGAGCTAAGGGCCTAAGAAAGCTATTAACTTGGATAAATTTCCTCTAATGCATACATGGTGTTAATGCAGAGCACAGAGGCGGACTTGAATTGCTTCAGGCTTTCGGCATGTTCAATAGAATTAGAAGCAGCTAATGAGTTCCATGTTATTACTGTTCGAGGAAACAACAGTACTAGTAGGAGAAGGGAAGCGCGTTACTTCACTTGTAATTGACTGAAATGAATTTATGAGGATTTCGTCTTGAGGAGGGGGGATTTTCATTGACATTGGCAGGGAGGTAATACCTGTTACCTAACAGTGTTTTTCTGGGCTGAAGGTGACTGGAGGGGGTGGGGGAGCTAAAAGGTTGAGAGTTATTCCTTATTTTAGTTCTTACTTCTCCAATCATCAAAAGCAGCAAACAAAAAACTATTAAAAAGGTAAAAACAACAACGAACTCTTCCCTCTGCTGTTACTTTAGACTTTGAGGAACATTGATGGGGGCATTAAAAGTTAGAAGCAAAGCTTCGGTTTACTGTTTTTCCGTCAACGTTCGACGGAAGTGTACAATGAAATTTATCAATTTAAGATTCTATGGAAAACTTTTATAAAAGTTTTAAGGTATAAAAGATTTTTAAAACTATAATGTATTAACAACCTTATGTTTACTGCCATGTTCAAATTACATTCCACTTGATTGCCCCTGTTTTTGATTGGAGGGATAATCGGATTTCATGCTGAGTTTAATTAGGGTGTATGAATACACTTCCCCAAAACAACGCGAACCACATAAATTTGACCTACCAGTGTTTCTTTCAGTCTTGTCCAAACTGCGATGCCGATGAAGCCGGCTACAAGAAGCTGCGAAGAGAGTTGAAAGAAAACCCAGTTCATTAGGAAGACACTGCAAAGAAAACAATTTTTCGGCAGTCTTTCTGAGGAAGTTATAATATTCCCCAAGTTGCAACTTATTTGAAAGAACGTTGTCTTCACCCGTGTTGTGTTTGGACACGTGAAAGCAATGTCTGGCAGTGAGCCTACCGACTCCAGTTGGTACGCATACAAAAGATCTAGAAGCGCTTAAAAAGCCATTCTTGAACTGTTTTTGAGTTTCATTTTTTATGTAGATTTAAATTGTTTGTGTTTCATTTCAATTCGAAATAACTGAACCCAGAAAGAGAATATTTGGACTGTGCCGGTCTTTCATTAGTCAAAATTACAACGCACTCTTTTAAAGGAGGAAGGGACGTCAAAAAAGGTCTCACTTGTTTTGGCTCTAAAATGACTTACTTACTTTGGTCATTTTTTTATTATTTTATATCAAATTGAACTCTGACTTGTTACTTTTTAAAATGCGATCTTTAATTTACGTCAACACTAACTTATGGCCTTTTCTTGACGCCGCACGTGCATTCAAACATATGGTAAATTTGGAGACATAAACCGCGGCAATTTATAACATTGTAACGATCTTTCTCGTGACCGTTGTGTGGTAGTTTCCGACAAGTTTCAGACAGGTTTTTTGTCGGGAACAGAAATTGTGCATGTTTGATCTAAAACGGTCGGCGGATAAAAAATCGGTACGTGTGTGGTAGGTGCAGACAAATTGCCGGGAACAGAGCTTGGTTCAACCAATCATGGAGCTGAATACATCACGTGGGAAGATTCAAAGATGTCAATCACAGTCGCAGGTGAGGAAGTTGCCGTTTCAGGAGATATAATAAATGGTGCTACATTGACTTTAGGAAAAAAAGATATTCTTGTCGAAGCGTGACGAGCGGAGCCATGTCTTTACGACATTACCTCAAACGAAAAATCGGTACGTGTGTGGTAGGTGCAGACAAATTGCCGGGAACAGAGCTTGGTTCAACCAATCATGGAGCTGAATACATCACGTGGGAAGATTCAAAGATGTCAATCACAGTCGCAGGTGAGGAAGTTGCCGTTTCAGGAGATATAATAAATGGTGCTACATTGACTTTAGGAAAAAAAGATATTCTTGTCGAAGCGTGACGAGCGGAGCCATGTCTTTACGACATTACCTCAAACGACTTCAGCAATAGAAATAAGAAAGCAAAAGCATGGGCTTAAATTGCAAATCATAATAGATTCCATTTTCACAAGTTTACTGGCAGACCGAAAACGAAAGTAGACTGGGTACGAAATTATGCTCCATTGCCGTGGCAGCGGTGGCGTATGGCTGCTTTTATTTCCAGACAAATTATCGGCGTCTAAAACTGGGGAGCTTCGCGACAAAAAATCGGCTTGTAGCTATAGCGGCCTTAAATTTTTCATTTGACAGGTGCACTCGAAGTTTGCAAATTTAAACAGTTTTTTTTTTTTTTTTGCCTTCCCGTTTTTATTTCCAGTCTCAATTGTAATGAAGTTACAAACCAGACCATTAAAACTACATACCTGCTTCTAGTTTTTATACTGGTTTATCATTTGTTTGAAAAAAACTTGCCGGATCGATTATGGAGGAACACTCAATAACTGAACACAAAAGTTTAAATGAGTTAGACGTCATTGAAGATTTATATTCAAAAAGAAAAGCTAATGAGCTAAAACAACTCTTCTTTCAATTCAGTTCGCAAAGTTCTCAATAGAAACTTCATATGCTGAATGCTTAGCTACTTTTTTCGACCGATACAGTTTCTTAACAAATGTGTCGGCTAAACACAAAATTAGTTAACGTTTAAATAGCAATCATATTTCATGTTTCATTTTCACGGACGAACAGTTTTGAAATGCAACCACCAAGAGGAACAGTTGATTGGATGATTAAAAAGAAAGTGGGCGTCAATTGACAGGATAATTTACTATAATCATGCACTTAAGCAAATATGTCAATTATAGTATTCATGTTTAATAGCTGTAGCTCTGTAATAGCCTCTAAAATCCCAGCAGCAAATTTAAATTTTAAAATACTTTTTGCTTTTTGCACCACACATTCAACAAGCAAATACAATGTTTTATAAAGAAGCTAACGAAAAACATCGAATACACTTAACTAGAGCCGATCAAGAAAAATCAAACTTTCGCGCTGGATGATGTATAAACTGTGTAAAGTGCT
The DNA here is from genome assembly GCA_027575215.2 of Hydrozoanthus sils. NCBI lineage: Eukaryota > Metazoa > Cnidaria > Anthozoa > Zoantharia > Hydrozoanthidae > Hydrozoanthus > Hydrozoanthus sils. Next base: position 10,199 of record JAOBRD020426638.1, on the reverse strand, counting down.
CTAGGGTCAGTTCTTGTCCAAGCTCACACTAGAATACTGATGAAAAACTAGTTTACAGAAAAATCTTTGTATATTACTAACGGCTTTTAATGTTGTTCGATACTGCACTGTGTTTGAGTCTCACAGTGTTAATTGTATTCTCGTTTTGACAAAATTGTCATCTAAGATTTCAGCTACGATGTCAGTCGGAAGAAGAGGTAGATGGACAATCTATTAAAGCTATTTTGAGTGGCTCGTCAATCAGAATATGATGCAATTATTCATTTTCACTGCGTTTGTTGATTAGAAATTTAATTTTATTTACTTACCTCACGAATGAGATAAAACAAGGAAAAATACTTCATATTGAAACAGAACGTCAATATGTCTTGTTAGAATGTACGCACTCTGATCTAGCTAAAAATATGCAAAGGTTTCCTTTGAGTTTTATCATTGTCAAAGTGAGTAGCTTTCTTTTATATCTACAGCGTTTTTGGTAAAAGCAAAAGGTTATAACAGACTAATTTTGCTTTTTACTTTATACAGAGAAGCATTATATATCGACCAACTACCTGTTCTAAAGTCAAAAGCTCCTTCCGGATACATGCATACGTATGCATGATGTCAGCGTACAACGGATCGGATCTTGTGGAATCCATCTAGTCGATTCTTCTGCATACCATTAACAAAAATATTTTGGAAGCTTTCAGTTTGCTCAGTTTTGCACATTTATGTAACGTAAATAAGATTTAGCCCAAAAAGACTGTACGTACGTATGTGAATGACTTTCGAACTGTGACACTTTAAGCGGTTTCACATGCAGAGAACAGTCACAGGACGATTGGGAACGACATGCATGTCGGCCACAAGAGAGAGAGCAAAACGAGTTAAACTCACCGTTATTCCTGTCCATATTCCGTGAGCTCGGCGAAGAAACACTCTGTCAAAGTTGGAGTCACTTTCCCACAAGAATACAATTCCAGTGACATTGTTTATAATTCCAGCTAAGATTAGAAGAACGCCGATAATTCCCGTTCTTGTGGCAGTCGTCTTATCGACTCTACTGGTCCCTCCGTTCATAATTTCTGTTTGTTGCTTTTCCATTGAAAAATTATTCAAATCACTTCAAAACCAAAGCTAATACAAAATTTCTAAGTGTTTATGTCACGATCTGTTTACCACTGCAAACTTCCAAAACGGAACGCACGACCGGTTAAAGCCATCCGGCAAAAGCAGTTAGAGCACGTCAAATTAATTCAAAACTAAAGTTATGTTTTTTTTTATTTATTTGCTTAAAGAATCTGCTTATAGTTGTTAACATTGAAACAAAACTCTTGTAGCAGTTGGTTTGCAAAGTTGGATTACTGAACCACAAAACATATAATTATAAAAACTACAACTTTTACTTTAACAATATCTATTAAAAGCATGCTTCGTTTCAGTCTTTAATATTCTCAGTAGATGCATATTCTTCTACGAGTTTCCGACCAATATGGGTAAAGTTATCAGAACTGTCACTGTAGGTATTTCAGTTTTTACAACAAAAGACAAATCTAATCGAAATATTGTTAACCAAATTTTGAGGGGGAGACATAACTCAATGTTTCTGGTCTTTAATTTAAATACATACAAAAACCAAAATGCCAACTATCGCTATCTATAGTGAAATCGTATATTCAACAGTTTTTTTGTTCGCTTATCTTAGATAACATCAGTACAATCATGAATGAATCAAAGATTTCAGAGTCAGTTCCTGCTCGTCGAGCACGAACAATAACAGTTCGGGAACACTGAGAAGGACCAATAACAAATACAACGATAATAAACTTGACTGTGTAGTTTAAAAAATAAACGATGTATATATATCGTTTGCCATCAGCATCACGGTATACGTAAGATATAACATTATTAACAAAGGCTCTAATAACTAACGGTTTATAACTGCGTATCACAACCATTAAAGTCTTACTATGCTTCCCATAACACACTGACAGCCGCAGACGAGACAAACTACTCGTGTCTCCTACAAGAAGTCAAGCGCTTTGTTCCTTCGAGTCCTCGACTTGATACACTGAACATAGATGCAAAGAATGCTGTTGTGTCTCGAAACACTTGAAGAATTGATATGTTTATTATATCTGGGCATCATGTACTTGTTCTTATGTATCTTAGGTAATCGAATGGGGCCGAGTCCAAGTTGGGAAAAAATCACAGGACATATGGATGATCCCATAAAACGTGCTATAGCGGAAATAAATAATCGTTTTGAAAACGGAGAACAGAGTAAGGCTCAAGACAAAGGCTTCATATCCTTTTTTATTGGTTCCGAAGATTCAATCGTAATGTACAAGATCTGTGCTCAGTTGCAAGCACGAGTTTGAGCTACATGAAAACAAGAGATCAAGCAAAAAAAGGCTACCTGATGCACAGTTACAGACGTTATTTTAGTCCGCCATTTTGGACTGAAAATGCGTAGAGTGTCCTGGGGACGAATCAAATGGACGATATACAACCGTGCGAGGTCTCGCGCGGGGTGAAAGGCATCAGTTGTTATAAATAAAATGACATCGGCTGTTTTCAAATTTCAAATCGGCTGCTTGAAACGGCATCAACTGTTTATGAAAGGGAAAGTTGCCGCGCCGAGAGATACAAAGATTACAAAAGACAACAAAAATAAGAAAAGCAACCCGTGAAAGGTTTTTAAGAGCGTACTTATTTTTGTTATGTACTACTTTGACATTTCATGTACATATAGCTTACGTCAGATGTTGTCAGGAAGGCTCGAGGGCGGTTACATCTTACCAACATTGCACTGTCTTACCCACTGAGCTATCAGATTATTGCGCAATAGAGACGAGTGGAAGACAAGAAAATATGGACTGATGAGGTTTGAGTTAACCCATACAGCCGGGGGGAAGGGTGATTATAACACTTCCTAATTGAAAATATGCTGCAATTAAAGTTAGTAAAACACATTCTTTCATGTTGTTTAATAAATATCTGCGTTTTGTACTAAATATAACAAAAATATGAGTCCATATAGCTTAACATTTTTGATGGCCTCATTATGACGTCATTAGGAATTAATCTCACCTAACTCCAAAATTAAGTAGTTCTCATTGTGATTACCATTTGTGCAAAAAATCATCAGTCTAGGATGAATAGCAAAAAAGTTAAGGATTCCGCCTCCCCATCCCGGGCTTTGACACCCCAAAAAAGCCAGGACTTGATAGGGTTAAAGCAGGAGTTTCCGGAACATGGCTTGAAGCAGTACACATCATGATAGATTCCAGGCTGGTCCAGAGAGATTGAAGACATTGCCATACACAGAAATTGTTGGGAGGGAGCCGAGGAAAGTAGTTCTACCTTCTATACAGAAGACAGTAAATCACAAACACTCTAAACATCTCCTGAACACTCAAGGTCATGAGCGCTTGAGACCCTCCCAAGATGTAGACGGGTAGTAAAGTAGTTTAGCTCAAAAATAGTTTTTTTTATGAACTTATACGCTTTGCAGGCTACGTCAGGTGCGCCAAGTATGGAGTTGATAAAATTCAAAAATAACTCCAATGATCTCGCGCGCTGGTTGGTCGAGAGCGCAAAAAATGCGAACACAAGGCGCACTTTTGAAAGTGTCACAAAACACTAGAATCAACACTAAATCCGCTGCCATGTTTAAAACTAATAACAAGTTTTACATGTTAACCAGTGACGGCATACAAAATTATAGTTCAAATCTGATACCAAACAAAGATGAGCCTATTAAGTTAAATTGGGAAACCAAAACCGAAAAGATGGGTTTATTGCAGTCGACAAGTCAGAGCTAGCTCAGCGAAACTTTACAATAAGCCCTGACAAAAAATACGAAGTACTTGACGAAATGGTCTCTTTTAGAAAGTTTGAAAATTTGACGTTCTAACATTTTTTAGACACATTCCGAACACGAAACCGTATCCAAGTTGTCTTGAAATGGTTTCATTAAATTTACACGCCGAAATCCTGTAAAGAGAATGTATTGGAACGGGCAAAAAACATTCAGAGAAGTCTTTCGCCCACGAGACCAACTGGTTCGTCCCTAATTAGACTTACACCAAGTAATGCCCTATACCAAAAAATCGAAATTAAAGATTCAAAATATATATGTAATTAAAATATAAGTTAGACAAACCCACTTCAATCTAAAATACTTCCCTCACTCTCATACAAAACACAAGCACACAATAAAACGATTTTAAAATGATCTTATCTTTAATAGAGTGTTTCAGGCTAAATCAAGCAAAACATCTATGACCGCTAAAACTCCAAATAAGATGTTCTTTTAAGAGTGACCAAGTGTAGGAAGGGCCATACTGGCGAAAGATGATGGTATTCAAGTAAATCAGAATAGATAACGTTATTAGTTATTTCAAACTAGGTGGTAATTTGCTCGTATTTAGAGACTCAAAAAGAATTTCCCATACATTCACTTTTACGGCAGTTGTTACTTACGTATTAGCTAACACTAACTACATGAAGTCCATCGTAATAAGGTTCGTAGATGCATGGGAAAAAGTCGAATTTTACGTTTGGGAAGCCTGTGGTCATGTGAGTTAAAAACTTCAACTTCGACTAGTACTTTGTTTGAGAAATCAACCGACTTTCTTTAGACACTTGACCTGGGAAGAGCAAGTCCTTCTAATTGTCGCTTGCGTCGTAGTTTTTCCTTCTCGTAAGTTAAAGTAATCCCTCGTCGTGTTCGAGCTCGTGGGCCATCAGACATACTCGGACATGTTTTGGGCTCCTCTGTGAATGAGATGGCAACGAGATTACATAACTGTTTCATTCAGTTTCAGTGTTTCCTAATTTACATTTTCTTGAGAATTAAAGCAAGCAGTGTTTTCTCATCATTTAAGTACACGGCGATAATTAGCTGAGCTCCAACAGTTTTGTCATTAAGAAATACTTATCAAGTCTAAGGGTTCTTCGCATAACTAGTGCAAACCGAGAGAATGTGTAGCTCGGTTAGCAATTATCAGAAATAGAGGTCCCAATAGATCTTTTAATACTTGCTTAATACTTACTTACTAATAGGGCAAGATCACTAAACACAAAGATTCCCATTATGATTTGGTTGAGGACAGCTTTGTCCTGGAAGTCACGTTTCACATCAGATTTCACATCAGAACAACAATAGCAAAAGACAACGGCTAATTGTCTTATTCTGAAAAGATACTTCAATTGCAGAAGACTGGTTGGCGCCAGCCTCGCTATAGACACAAAACGTGAACTGAGATTAAGAGAAATCTGGATGTAATCTGTATTTTCATAGAAATATCCTTCTTGGTTTGTTTACGAATACAGTATTGTTTATACAACCAAATGATATTCAACTGTATATAAACACCTAAAAATGGAAAGTTGTACTCCTGTATGTGACATACGACGTAGCTATTTCACCATTCGAATATTCATTCTTTAGTTATACAAGAAATATTTTATTCATTGTTTTATTTAGATGCTCATGAGGAGTGTCTCCAATTAAAATCGTTCAGAATGTGAAGCAAAATGTTTTTTTTAAAATTGCGTTTATTGTTGGTTTATTTGTTTATGAACATATAACGTTTGTACATACTGATATGGTAGAGGGAAAAGTGGGAAAACATCCCTTAATAGAACGTTAACAAATCCCCATGCAAGGCCTGTTTTAAAAAACTCACGGGACTCTGTGATAAAGGAATCTACCAACAGTGTACAGTGAGGAAATATGTCTAGTTTGTTTTCTTATACAGTCAAGATTTTTTCCAATCTATCCTGCAGTCCTAAGTCCCTATATACAGTTTGCAAAATCATTGACAAAAACACAAATGTATTTTCTAAAACTGGAAAGTTATTTAGACTTCAATTATAAGAAATAAAGCAATATTTCAAAGTTTACAGCACTTTCAGAGCTCTCTTGCGTTCTTAGTTTCGTGTCACTAAACTACCATACAAAAACTGCGGTGCAGGAAACATATACATGTCTAGTTTGTTTCTTGTACGAGTCAAGCCCTATTTCCAATCTATCCCGCAGTCCTAAATCCCTGTATACAGATTCCATAAACATTAACCAAAACACAAATGTATTTTCTAAAACTGGAAAGTTGTTCAGAGTTCTGTGTCTTGCAGACATCGTTCTTTCCTGCAAAATTCTTCCCACGTACGAATCTTGTGTAAGATTGCACACAAGATTCGTGCGTGGGAAGAATTTGACAGGACAGAAGGCGATGTCTGCAAGATACAGATCTGATACAGTCCAGTGCTTTCAGAAAAATGTTCAGAGTTCAATGGTAAGAAACAAAGCAATATTTTAAAGTCCATGAGTTAAGTTTAAACTATCACTATCGTCCGATCCTTTACGACACGGTTGTCGCAAATATCTGCAGTTCTCAAGCTTTTCGTTGGTATCGTTATTAGAAGTTTCTAACTCGTCTTCACGAGTCTTGCGTGAAAGCCGAAGAGCTCCAGTCATGTGGGTTAAAAACCTCAACTTCGTGCGAAAAACGTTGTTTGAGAAATCAATCGACTTACTTCGGACGCTTGACCTCTGTTCTTCTGATTGTCGTTTGCGTCGTAGTTTTTCCTGCTCAAAAGTTGAAGTACTCAATCGTCGTGTTCGAGCTTGTGGGCCATCAAACGAACTTGGACATGTTCGTCCTGATTCGCTTCTCCAATCGCTGTCATGCTTTGAGCTCCTATGAGAAGACGATGAGATAACATAGCTGCATAAGGAATGGCTCCCTTTTATCTTTAAGTCTTTATCAGTTGGTAAACAAAGACTTCCAAGCCTTTTGGTCGCAAAGTTTTCCCTTTGGTCATGTGATCTGAGATTAGCAACTGTTAAAAGGCTGGGTTTAGAATCCTCCACGCTCTTCTTTCTTGTTTGGCACTGAATTGGAGGGAGAGAAGTAAAGGAAGATTCTTTTTGAGGATGCAAAGTGTTGGTTGTCGTTGGTTCATCTCGATAATGGTTTTCAGAAGTATCGGTGTTTGATTTTCTTCGTTCTCCGTAAAGGTGTTGCTCTCTTAAATACTTTTTTCTCTTATTATTTAGCGTAAGTTCTTGTTTCCTAAATTCTCGCTTAAGACGATTCTTTTCCTTCACCAAAATTTCATCTTCTTTCCTGTTTGTAAGACTTGCCCTTCGCATTGTCTTTGAGCCAACAAAACGATCCTCGAAAACGTTATTCATGTTTTTGAAGTGTGAACATTAACTTTTGCACTCCCGAAAAGGTAGTTAAACCACTTCTAGTATTTCAGGTGTGGAGTTTTGCTTTTGTTGTAACTGTGGCAGCCGTTCAACTAAGTGATGTGCCAGTTATACCTCACAATATTTCTATGGGACAAAACCCCAATAGCTTTTTATGTCGAAATAAGAATTAGTTGTACTACCAAACGCTACTCCCAAAGGAGACATTTTATTCAAACTCATTATACTTTTAATTACGGTTTATTGGTGACAACATTGTCAGAATAAACAGAGAGCTGCGTTTAAAGAGCTTCTACAAAAGATGCCGAAATGGACGAGGTGTGTCATTTTATGCCTGATGCCCAATTGCTTAGCAACACTATATGCTCATTGAATTGCGTACTCTTTTGTAACCTTCTCCTATTATAATCTAAAAAAAGAAACGACCGTTACTATCACGAATTGCGTGATGTTTACACTGAAATTTTGTTGTCCCGTATATAAAACTAGGATTATAATGCTTATATTGAAATAGAATTGTGGAATATTTTCCCCGAATCTATAGAAGATCTAAGAAAGATGACAATGCCATCAGTTGCGATCACTTTTAAAAAGGGAAGGACAGCCATCGAGGGGGCGATCACTTAGAGATCACTTGAGAAGAAAACCAAAGCTAAAGGAACACCTCGGTTGTCTTAATCCTCCTACAAATTTTACCTACAGCTTTCAGAACCGAGTTCAAGCAACAATATTGTGTCACATAGCAGCAACAATGCATATTTCAATTCCATTAATTTTCGGTTCAACTTTCTATGGCAAATTAGGCATTGTGGTATTGCCCTATTACCTGATTACTTGCGTCTCTCTTTTGTATCCAAAACGAGTTCTTTGCTTGCAAATGATAAAGGAAAATTCGCCGCTTTTTCCAACTTTGCTTTTGGAGTCGACATTGTCCCGCTCAAATGAGGCTAAAGTGGATGTTTGTCCTCTTCTGGTTAACTGAAACTGCTGCCGAAACCAAAGCGGGACCTCTTATAAATAAATGGCGGTTGTAACAATTGATAGACGTACTAAAGTGTGGTTATTGTTGGTTATGTTGGAAAATGTTAGTGGAAAAAAGATTGAAGGTTATTTGTTTGCATTGCACTTCATACGTCTTAACAACTATCATGTTTTACTAACAAAGAAGTACAACTATCTATATATTGGTTTTCACAAGTGATCGTGCTCGTTGTTACGAAAACCCTCGAATATTTTCTCTTGATCTAGTTGCAGCAGCGAGTTTCTATTTGTTGGAAACTTAGTAATCATTCCTTGACTTATTTTTTTCCTTGACATATCCGTATAGTTAATTCTTCAAACTAACTTTCCTTATGTTGTACATCTAGATAATTTCGAGTTGCTAAGGTTGCAAAAGCTTCGTTTTGATGTACTGTTAAGCGCCGTAACGCACGCGTTCAGCGATTATTTTAGGGAACTGGAAAAGGGTCTATTGTAGATATTCTGACTCGCCGCAGATTATCATCTGATTGCTTCTCTGAGCGGGACCCAGTTCTTGACTTTAATATATATAAAACACTCGTTTGGCTCGGCGCGCGTAGACGGTCAGAACTTATTTAGTATATTTGTTGTTCAGTCTTCAGAGTGCTAGAATACTTAGGCCTGATTCAAGTGGAACGAGCACATGCTATAGTGGTATAGTTAATAAACCAGATAAGTGCCTGAGGTATTTCTCGTGCTTCTTTGAAGAGTTCGTGTTTCAGCGAGGGATATGACCCAATCTTTTTGTACCAGCATAAGGGCCACAACAGCTGCCTGAGAAAAATCTTGGGAATATTTTGGTTGAACAGAATCTCGTACAAGATCTTTACAAGAAAGCGAGGACAAACAGCGCAGGTTAATGGCTCAGGACACGTTTTCAGGATGAATCCAAGGCGTATCCCGAAGGTAGCATTGCACTGGGCACCAAACGGAAACAGAAAGCCAGGAAAACTACCTTACGCGTGCAGTACGGTAGAGGCTGAGTAGACAGGGATGGACGACTCATAAGACTGCAAAGGATAAAGACAGGTGGAGAGGTCTAGTAGCTGTCTTATGCCTTACGGGGGGCGACGAGCCTAAGTAAGTAATAATAAAGGCTAGTTGTAGAACATACGCCATGCAAATGCCCTATACATCATGCCTTGCCTGTCCTAAATACCTCTCTAAAGACCTTGATGATACAAAAGCGCACACTTACAATCATACGAACACATTAAAGCTATTATGAGAACTTGTCACATTTTAGCTTGCATAGCTTGACCAGCAGACGTAACATTCAAGAGGCTTTTTAAGGCTTTTTAGAACTGTCCCCGGCACTGCGTATAGGCACTGTTAACATGTTACGCGATTTACGATTTCAGACATACGCGTAGGTTAGACAAAACAAACATTAAGACAGATCTCTGCAACAAATTTTTTTGCCTCCATTTCAAAATTTCCAACAAGCCTTTTATTTATCGAACTATCAAAGCTTTAACAACTTTTTTGTAGATATATACATATAAAGAAATTTAGTATGCTTTTTTAAGTTGTTTATATTTAGCAATTCAAGGCTATGTACACAACTATGTTTTGGTTGCAGAAACTTTCCATAGTTCATCAATATCTGCACTAATAAACAGCTTTCAAATATTAGTCAAATCCTATATTTTTTGAACAACCTGCATCTCACTTGCAGCAGTTTCTTAGATAACAGCTAAAATGTAGCTATCCCCAAGCCTGACTCCGGCCGGGCCAAAACAATAATTATAGCCAGGGATATTCCTAGATACGGGAACAAATTATATGGTACTTTAAAAGGTAAAAGCTAAATATATTTTTTTTCCGTAATGAAATATATCTTGCTATTTTAATTGTTTACTAAACTAACTGACTAGAAAATAGGGAAATTTTTTCCCGTATAAGAAGGAAACTTATGATTTTTAGATGATTATCAATATTTACTTGAAGAGAACAGTCAGATTCTTTATAATTT